>CAUDNR010002702.1:13402-43978 GCA_958430865.1 Entrophospora sp. SA101 | reverse complement strand
GATAAAAAAGAACATCCATTAAAAAGGTATTGTCCTGATGGTGTGTTAAGTACAAAAATACATATTACATTTCCTCACATTTGTGAACAAAAACCATGTTTTCAAAATTGTAATGATAGGAATTAGAATAAAATAAAATAATTTTATTATGTACAATATTTTATTTATATTTAAATCACGAGATATTACATCAAAATCCTGGCAGGGTTTTGAGCCGCAGTCAATTCTGGCAGCCAATTACGAGCCCAAAAATGGGTTTTGTCATAAAAAATGTCAACTATCGAAGGAATTAGAGAGCATTTGAAAAATTCGAGGGAAAAGTTGAAGGAGGAGGGAAACGTGAGGAGGCCTAAAAACGGTTTTTATTAGAAGCACAAATATTGTTAAACATGGATTCCCATTTTATTATTTTCATTATTGTTTTCAATGGTAATTTTATAAAAAAATAGAGAGTTTGCTAGAGTTTTCGAGCTTGAGCCGAGTCCACGTAGTGCCTTTTTATGTTTGAGTCAAGCCGAATTCAAGCCAAGTATAAACTCGGCTCGACTCGGCATTATGCTGAAGATGTATATTTTAAAGAAGTTATGAAGTTTCAACATTTTCTTTTCGAAACATCTAATCCTGGTATAGTGAAAGCTCAAGAGGTTGTCAATGATCCTTTCATGAATTCAATTTATTTGAAAACTAAAAAGGGTTTCTAGAGCTGTAAAAGGTATTAAAAACTTAAACCTACTCAAGCATCAGGAATGCCATTACAATAACATTTGACCTTTTGTCAGAGATGAGTTTAAGTATATCATTGTCAAAACCAGATAATGTTAACATTCAAATGGCTGCAAATTATTTCTCTTCTACTTGTTTTTCATGATAAACTTTCTTTCTTCTTCCAAATATTCTTGATCATTTATCTTGAAAATATGAGGTGGAATTTTTTCATCTTGTTCTTTTTTAAAATACTTCTGATAGTGCCGTAATTTTTGGGTTCCATGGTATGTCTGATGTAAATTTATATTTTATATAGAGTCAATCCTATATTAATATGTTGTTTAAGGAAAATTTCCATCTTCAAACAAACTTGCATAAATTGTTATTAATACTTTCTTATCTCTATCTATTTAAATATAAAATTGTAACATGAATGAACAATTATCGTGCTAAAGATAAAAAAGACTTACCTTGGTCATATAGATAGATAACCAAGCTGGCTCTTTATTATGGAATACAACAAACATATTGCACTTGCAAATAAATAAAAACATGAATGGATATAAAGAAATAAATCTTGTGACTTCTCTATAAGTTTAACTCTGAAACGGGAATATATTGCACTTATAAATCGTACTCGCAATCCCAAAGCTGATTCATTGATAGCTACTAAACTCATTGAAAGGACGCATATGAAACAACTCAGGATGAATGAAGGAGCCTTCTACCGATCATTAAAAAAAGCTATCAGTGAGATTTGCCAGGTTTACCAGCCCAACGATTTTAATCTTGTGTTTATTGCCAGTGATGAGAGTCTAAGGCATCTTCATTTACATGTTGTTCTTTAAATATAAGGAAAATTGTGGACATTGCTGAATGAAAAGAGAAGAATTTGCTCCTAAAATAGAACAATATAATGAAGCTCGAAAAACTCTCCAAGCAAATGACCAAGGAGTAGTTACAGAAAATGGCAAGTGTGTTGCCAGATTGAGCAGTCAAGAAGAAGCTTTGTCCAAAGCTCACCTGGTTATCAAGCCAAAGAAATCAATTACTAATCTCAGTCAAGTCAATTCTGAGACATGAGCACAATCAGGTGAGCTTATTCTAGATAATGTAAAGTAAGTAAAGGAAAAATTCAATGATATAAATAAAAGCTTTGTAATAATATCTTGGTTTTGCGGATATCTCGATTTAGCGGATAATTTTTTTGGAACAAACATATCCGCTAAATCGAGATACGCCGTGTGATCAATTCCTAATGTTGTTGCATTTGCTATTTTTGGTCAAAAATAAATGAAGCTCGCATTATTAAAATTTTGTCGGAAATGATGGTTGTTGAACATTGCGTAATTTTCTCTGTGTGGCGTAAAAAATGCAAGTCAACAAAAGCTTGCCAATACAATTGTACTACCAGTTAAAAAATTTTCATTTTTTTAAATGAACGAAGGTAGAATATCTCTTTATACATATTTGATAAGTTTTATAATCTTTTTAAATAATTAGACAATTTCACTCAAATATTATAGGCTTGCCAGAAAGACCAAGTTACAGATCAGGTCGTAAACCAACTGCCGTCAAAGTTTATACAATTAACAAAGAATCCAAGTAAAGCTAAAAAACACTTATAAACAATGTTATTTGCTACAAAAAAAATAATTATAGTTTTTAAAGAAGGGGTTCTTTTTTTTAATAGATACTTGATTATAGAAAATATACCAGAAATAAATGTGATAAAAGAATTGATCAAGCTACTTGAGCTATATGGGACGATTGAATTGTAAAGTTATATAATATATATACGTATTTTAAAAAACCCAAATAATCAGTCATGATCATGATTCATAAATAATAATATTTAGACATCAAATTTTACATGATTATCCATGTGAAGAATTTACAGAAGTATTATGGGTAAAATTTGCTTCTTTGCCTGAGGCAAGGTAATAATAAAATTTCTATATTATTATTAATTTCTAATATCACCTTCTAGTTTTAAAAAGCTAATTATTTATAAATTTAGAGCTGCAAAAAGAAAGGTTAATGAACATATTTTTTTCAATAGTCCTTTGAAAGTGAGATATGCACCAGAGTATGAATCAGTAGAAGATACACGTGAAAAACTGCAAGAAAGATGTCAAGTTATTGCTATTAAAACTCAAAAAAAAATTTTTCAATATAAACAAAGTAATTTTTAAAAATAATCCTTTTATGGAAAAATAACATTCAAATTATTTAATAAAATAAATTATTTTTTAATTTGTTTAGATATAAAAAAAGGCAATGAATCAAAAATCTCAGGCAAAGCAAGTTTCCAACCAACCCAAATGTCTACTGTTACACCACCATCTTTACCCTCACCAAAATCATTTGCTTATAATACCAACAATTATGATATCCACAGAACTTCCTATAATTATCATCAATATTACAAGTTAACAATTCAAAAATTCAAACAATATTTTTTTTCCTTACAAGAAAACAAAAAAAAAATTCTTATTTTAATTATAATTTTAATTTTAGCACTGAACCACCAATACCGGGAGTTGGATATCCATCACAAACACATTATGAACATTACGACCAAAATTTATTTTCAACATATCATCAACCTCAACAATCTGAACAAACTGTAAAGTTTTCTAAATATATTAAAATGTAAAAATTATATGCATCTATAAATTATTAATTTTTCTTCATTTATTTTAACAGTTAATATCATCCATGGTTAAAAATTCAGCAAGTAAGGCAATAGAATCAGCCTCAATTTCAACAATATCCACATCAACACCATCATCAACAACATCCTTAACTGTTAAGGGTAATGACAATAGTGCTGGAAAACGTTATTACTCACAAACACAATCGAATAAAGAAACTTCGAACCAATCTCAAAAAAATCGAAGAAGAATTTGAAAAAAAATTTAAATCTTAAATACTGTGCTATATATACAGTTCACTCTCTCTATAACGGCCCCCTCTATAACGGCCTCCATTCTATAACGCACTGTAAATCAGAAACCAAATTTTTACTATATAAAAACCTTACTCTATAACGGCTTTCTTAATTAAATTTCCTATAGTGTATAACGGCCAGCCACTGGAAATTCTCTCGTATGTTTTATATGTTGTCTATAACGGCTGACGATCATGATCTGAGGTAATCATTACCAAATTAAGAAATTGAGTGTGTCACACTCAATTATTAATATTAATAATTTGAACGCGCTTATTGTCATTCTATTTCTGAATTCAACAAATTTAACTAATGTAAGAGTTTACTTCTTACCACCAAACACAACAAAATTTTTACAACAATGTGATGCTGGGATAATCAACAGCTTCAAGGTGAACTACAAAAAACTTTTCTTGCAAAAAAAAATTAGTGATTATGAAGAAGAGAGAAATGGTTAAGAATATGAAAAAATTCAATTAAAACATGCAATTAAATTTACAGCAAAAGCTTGGAAAAAAGTTACCAGTCAAACTATAGTTAACTGCTGGAAAAAAACTGGTATCTTACCTGATTATGATATTAATTCCAACGAAATTGAAAATATGTCATCAATTTTAAATTTATTGAATGTAAGAGAGCTCAATGATTTGCAAAATTTGATTGATGAACTTGCACTTCCTAATCCTATATCTGCGTCTGAATACATTGAAATTGATGACTCATATGTAAGTGATGGAATAATCTAAATGACATAGTTACCAATAATTAATCTACCAGAGAAAAATGAAAGCCAGGAAGAAATAATCGAAGAACTTCCACCTGTTACAAATAAAGAGGCCTTGTCAGCAATAAAAACATTAGAAATTTACATTGACCAACAAACAATCAGAATTAAATGAGGATAATTTTAAATTATTGAAAAGAAAAATTAAAAAAATTGATTTTAACTCACAACAACAATCCACACTAGATGGCTTTTTTAATATTGAATAAGTATGCAAATTATAAATAGTTTACTTTCATTTATTTCATTTATTTTTTAAATATATTTTATCATACAAAATAAAAATCTTTATATTGTATCACATTATGACCATGATCTGCAAACTCTCTATAACGGTCTCTCTCTATAACGGCCTTTTTTTGCCAAATCAGGCGGGCCGTTATAGAGAGAGTGAACTGTATATGAATTTACATTATGACATTACTTAGATTTGTTAATCAACTTATATCGAATACCCCAAGAAACTATCTATTTATTCCTTACATAAATATTATATAAATAACTAAATAAATCAATACTTTTGCAAAATCACAAACAAATCCACTTAGAAAAAATTTTCATTTGTCATTAATATTAATTGCACACTTCAAATTTTCAACAATGAAACTAACTCTTTTAATTGTGCTCTTTGCAACAATCTTCTCCAGCGTCTTTGTTGGTGCAATAAGCATCAACGGTGGAAATGGACTCTTCAAAAGAAGACCGAGTATGTGTCTTAATCTATTCTAAAAACATGCACAAATGATTTTCTTGCAAAACCCTCTTTTAAATTTTTATGTAAATTCATATCTTGATATTTATTAACTATGTGTACACATTTATCAGATGATGCTTGTAATGATGATGCTGATTGTTCTGATGGAGAAGTATGTGGCGATAATAAATTGTGCCTTATTAACCAAGGAGAGCCTTGCGTAGGCGCCAATTTTGACCCTGATTGTATAACTTTAATTTGTCGTATTACTGGTTCTGATACGTTCAAATGCCAACTCACTGATGATCGTCCTGCTGGAGGCTCTTGTTTTGTAGATAAAGCATGCAAAAGTGGGAAATGCATTAATAACTTCTGCGACTAGATACATTATTAATTTTATGATTATGCATCTTAGATATAAGCTATTGATTAGTATTTAGATTTATTCCATTATTAAAATTATTTCATTTTGCATTTTTGATTATTATTAGTTAAACTAGAGTGACGACAATTTGTAATGCATTACAACCACCGCCACCATTCTTTTTAAATAAATAACACTTGTTTCTTTTTAAGAACATAATTTTTTTAAAAAAATCTGGTTTCATCCTTGTTCTTTTTTTCTCTGTATTGTTTAAAATTTTCCTTTTCATTGAAAAATAATTTCATGTTTTTCCTTAAAAGGGATTGAAAGATTGTGATATTGATTTTATTTTAATAATAATGTATTAGATAAATAAAAATGGTCAAAAAATCCTCACTTCAGCATAAAAAAAGAATCAATATTGTTGTTGTTGTTGTTGTTGTTAATATTAACGGATTAATGTATTCTTAATTGTAATATTAATATATATTGATATTATCGTTAACGGGTTAACACCTAAGTCCTATAAGCTAACCGTTAATCTGTTAACAACCCGTTATTAACGTTAACTCGATAATCCGCTAGTTATACGTTAGAACATCAAGCAACGAGTGATTGCAAGACATCCGGATCAAATTATTGTAAAAGATCGGTAAAAAAAAAGGGGTTTGATTTATTAAAATATTCTTGTTGGTTTTAAATAATCTTAATTAGAATTAGAAATACATCTATAAAAAAGCATATAATCTTTCATTATTCATCATCATCTGATATATTCATTTTGCTAATAGGATCCAATAAATCCATAGAATATAAACTATAATCAATGATGTAAGAATCTATCAATAATTTTTCAATTCTTTGAAAATGTCTTTCAGAATATGGCAATAATCCATCTATCAACTATATAAAATAAAAAAAATTATATATTTATATATATATAAAATAAAAAAATTATATACGTTTATATATATAATATCTGTTATAAAAATTAGTACCTCTTTGATTCCATCGATTTCTAATAATTGGTTGGAATTGAAATTCCTTAATAGAACATTTAAAATTGTTTGAGAAACCTGAAAATTTTTTGAATTGGTATTCCAATCTCTTATATAAGTCAAGATTTTTTCTAAATTTTCTTTTTCTAGATTAATTAATATACCATCTATTGTTTTTAATCCTGTTATACTGCTATCACCTGAAAAAAAAAAGACGAGGCAGTGGTGTTAGATAAAGAATAAATTATATGGCTTAATTCATTGCAAAAATATGTGCACACGTGTAATGGTGGGATTGATTGATCGATTAGCTAGTTAGTTAGTTACCTTCAGGTCGATTATTCATAATTTGCTTGAATAAATTTAATAATCTATGAGGTTGATCCAAACTAATCGCAAGCAATATGGCATTTTTGTAATCTTTTTTTTGTAAATAGTTTGCTAAATCTTGCTCTCTATAAGATGAATAAAAAATTTTTATACACACATTTCAAAATAAAAAAGCAAACACAAAGAGACAATTAATTACATACTTTAGTATTAATTCTTCTTCTTCTTTAATTTTAATTTCCATTTCTTCTTCAGTAACATCTTTCCAAATATTAATTAAACTATCAGCACCACCTGAAATTATCAAATTTTCATTTTTATTAACAGTCAACGCCCAAATTTTTTCAGTGTGATTATCAAGTGTATTAATACACTCGGTTGTCTTATTCAACCAAATTTTTATCAATCCATCTGATCCACATGAAACAACTTGTGAACCTGATGTGATGAACACGGATCTCAATACTGTGTTCTGATGGCCTTCAAAAGTTTTCAAACAAGTGAAATCATTCAAATTCCAAATTTTTATGGTTTTGTCACCAGAGCTTGATAATAAGGTCTGATCCATCCTGGAGAAATCAATAGACCAGACACCACGTTTATGTCCTAAACATTTACCAACCAAATTACCATCTTTTGTTGACCATATCTTTATGGTTTTATCTTGTGACCCTGTTGCAAATATTTTCTCATTTGGTGAAATGGCTATTGTGTTGATGTCTTTATCGTGTGCATGATGAGTATAAAGAGACTTGGGTTTATGGTTTTCATCTGGATCTGATTTATCTGTTTCATTGACATTATATATATATATATATATATGTATTAGAGAGATTCATTTAAATAGAATAATAAGAAAAAATTTACTTATTAAAGAAACTTTTACTGACCAATTGATGATAGATCCCAATATTTTATAGTTCGATCAGCACTGCCACTAATACAAAAATTTTCAGTTTTTTTGGACATAACAACAGAACCGACAGCCTCAGTATGACCAACACAAACGCCCAAACATTTAACCCGATCAGATGCATCTTGACTGTTCAGATCAAACTTCCAAATTCTAATAGTATGATCCTTTGAACCAGAAATGAGAATATCACCTGTATTATTTTTATCCAGACAAATAACTATATCATTATGACCATAAACAATATTAAAGTCAAACGCTGTCATGTTAAACAATCCAATTTGTTCTGTGTTTGTAGCTATGGCCAGATGAGTTTCGTCTGGACCAATAAAAGAAAGATCTAGTATTTCATCGTTGTTACCAATGATTTGTCTATATCTTTTTAAATTTTTGGATAAATTGTAAAATAAAAAGTTTTGATCATCTGTTACTGCTATTAGACTTTTACTTTTCCTTAAATATCTGTTAATTGATGGAATTATTGTTAATGGTATTAACAATGATCATGATAAATATCATTGTTCATTGATTGATTGATTTATAATTATATAGCATACATTATATCTTTTATTGTGTATTTTGTATTTTTTTCAGGTTCTTGTGACATAAATAGTTTACCGGTATGAAGTTCCCATACCCTAATTATACCTATTCAATATTTATACAATAATTCGCTATTATTATCATTTTAATAATATAATAGATATTTTTCCGTAAAAATAAATAGGTAATATACCTTTATCACCACCAGTATAAATCAATTCTTTGGATGAACTGCCTGAATCATCAGTAGAATTCTCTTCTAATACACCTATCACTTCGATTGTCTAACATAAATGCATACACACATACACATATTGTTTTAATATTCTCTTTAAAAATATTTTTTATTGAATCAAATAGTCATCATTTACCTCATAAATTGGAAATGTGTTAATTAATATTTTTTTATTATTGTCGATATTATGAAGATCCCATGTACATATTACTTTATCACGAGAGCTGCTTATTAAATATCTTCCATCATTAGATACATCTAGGCCACTAATTAGACTAACATGGTTTTTTAATATAGCAACACAGCTAAAATAAAATAATTAATTAGTAATTAATTAATTAAAACATTATCTTAATTGTTTCATCATCAACATCATCTTGTTATTTTTTACCTACCTTCTTTTATGTAAATCCCATATACGAATATTACAATCATCTGACCCAGAAGCCAATTTCCAATTATTTTGACCTTGTTTATAGAATTTTAATGAACTGATTACACCTCCATGACCGTGAAAATTATGCGTACAAAATCCACCTTCTATATCCCATATTTTAACAACACCATCAGCAGATCCTGTTGCTACTAATGAAGAAGTTGGATCGATTGCCATTACAATTATTGGCGAATCATGTGCCTTTAAAGAAGACATTATTATTATTATTAAGATCATTAAACAAGATGAAATCGAACGATAATAAAAAATACATTTGAACTATTTTTTAATTTAATATTTACTCTAAAAGTTCTTAAAAGTTTTCCAGTTTTTAAATCCCAAATTTTCACTAATAAACTTCTACTAGCACTAACTAATAATTTGTCATCAGGCGTTATGCCAAAGGTAGTGATAAGATCACTATCCTATATTCCAACAAATTAAAGAATCATTATCATCGTTGTATTTTGAAAGTGATGAAATTATTGTAATTATCATCATTATTAACCTACATACACCACTTAGTCTAAACAATTTTTGTCCGTCATAAATATTAATAACATCAATATCTTCTCCAACAGTTGTTATTAAAGCATTCTCGTCAGATGTTATACATGCTTTCCCGCCAGTGTAAAGTTGACCAATTGACTGGATAACTTTGAAACTTTGATTATTATAAGATTAATATCATTTCTGTTAATATGTACTCGTATAATAATATTATTAACTAGGATACACACCTGGTTTTGATTTGTTTTTTTCCATTTGATTCAAGCATTTTATAATAAATTTCGTTGATTGATTATCAAGAAAAAATTTAATGACGATCATAATTAAATGAATTGATTTTAAATTAAAGAAAAAAAAATGATAAAACAGCCAAACATATCAATATAACTCATCAATACCCATTTGTCTCAGTCTTTTAAAATTGCGTGGTGCTCGTAAAGACAAATTATTTACCTTGAAAACAAACGGTTTAGAGGAATATATTCGTAAAATTGCATCCAAAATTTGATTCACGAGCTTTAGTTGATGTTAATTTAGCAAATATATTTAAAAAATTGTTTTTAGAATATTCAAATATACATCAGTCGCCTTCTCTGATGAAACTCTGGGATGGCTCAGGCCATGTTTATTTGTCGACTAATCAAAAATATACATTATACTATAAAGAATTTCGTCAACATTTTTATTTAGAATATAATTAATAATAAATAGTATTATATTTTATAAGAACCCAATTTGAATTTATTTTATCCGGGTGATTTTTCTATTAATTGTTTTAACTGCATCTTTTGATTTGATCCTCGTTCCTTTAAATTTTCTAGTACTGGTAGTTTATTATATAATAGCTTGATTTTGAAGGCTTTCCATCTACTGTCTTTGAAAGATGTAGGAGAAGAAAAACCAGTTCTCAAGATAACTCTACTCTATTTTATGTATTTCTTCCTCAGTGAAAAATGGTTGAAACCGATTTAAAGAGATCCAAGAATTTAATCGTTTTGCTTTGCATATTTGTTTGATAAAATTTCTACAGGTTGGAAACTCTTTCCAATATAATGTAACATATTTTTATATTTTTATTTATGTTTATTTTTGTGATTTGATTATTAATACTTCCTGGTTTGGCTGATGAGTCAGCTATATTAATTATTGGAGTGAGGTTTAACTTTGTTGATTTTACCATTAAATTTTGAATAAATGCTTTCCCATAAATAAAATTGTTAAATTTAAGGTAAGATCTAATTGTTTTTGATTGTTGTTTCCAATTGTTAAAACCATCAATAGTAGCTTGCGAATCCAAGTATAACTACATTATGAGTTTTTGAATTAATTCCATATATATATTATAATGACAAACAACAATGTATCAATTATGAATACTTATTTTAAAAGAAAAAAAATATATATAACACACTCACTACATGGACAAAAGTCAGGTGCATTTTTAAACAAAAATTTCATAAAAAATACCATTTTGCAACTTGGATTCACCAAACTATATATGCAAAATTTGAGAACCCAATGATGCCAGATCTTTAATAATAATATGTATGATCTGATTGGAGTCTTTGGCTCAGAATGATTTTATTTCCTATTTTTTTACAAACTCAACTGTCATACCCACCACAGCTGCTGTCACTACACACAATCTACCACCATTAATACATCCATCTTCCACTCCTTTAACTATTGCTGCTGCTAACAATAATATAAAATCAACTGATCAATCAAGTAATAATGATTTAGAATTAATATCAATCCTGATAATTAGCAGCTGAAGAAGAAATACAGCTGTATCTGCCAGATTTCGTGTTAAAAAGAAATTACGTGAACAGGTACTTGAGAGAGCTGCAAGATAAATGGCTTCAAAAACAGAGCTGTTTGAAGGAAGAATCAAGAAAAAACTTGCATTTGAAAATAAATGATTAAAGATTGAAAAAGATGCTAGGTTGTTGGATGTTAAACCTGCTGATAAAAAAACAAAATTAGATCAAAATCATGATAAAGATTATAAAAATTTAAAAGTACTAAATGATCAAAAATAAAAAAACAAATTGAAGAAAAATTTTTCTTTATATATCTACTTGCAGCCAAAAATATCACTGAATTCATGCATGATAAGGAGATTGATAAAATCAACATCCCTCCCTCCATAACTCGGTGTCAAATAAGCATATGTGTTACCAATTGCAGCATATTATAATCAATAAGAAATTGGTTGAAGCCCTGGCTGGTTATAGAAATGAACTGGCGCCACACAACCAGGAGAACAATTTTTATTACTATTACTATATTTTTTCATTGATTCGGTCATTCTATTGTGACGAGCAAGTCTTGATGGAGGGAGCAATTTTTAATCCTCTTAACTGTCTCATCTTGAGCATCTACAGTCATTATTATGAATGTTTGCATGATTTCATGTGACTTTGTACAACAAAATTTGAATAAAGAAGATCAGCAGCAGTACATTAAATGGGAGTTGATAAAAGGTTTCAAATTTTTTAGCGCCATTTTTTATGTCGCTTCCTTTTTTCAATAATTTTTTATAAAAACTAGCCATGTTATCAGATAATACAAACTCAAACTCAAATTTAGACACTGTTTCACATTTACATACAAGCGATAATGATAGCGATACTACCGAGATTCAACCAGTCTTGGATAAAATTACATTAAATGTCGGTGGCATAAAGGTAACTTTATATGTTTATAATGACAATATTATAAAGTAATAATAATTGATTGTTTTTTAGTATGAAACATTCAGGTCAACTTTGACAGCTTATCCGACAACTTTACTTGGCTCATTGTTTCTCTATGACGACGATGAAAATCCTTTGTATGATGCTCCTAATGAATTTTTTATCGACAGAGATGGACATTTATTTCATTATATTATGCAATTCTATAGAACTGGTAAAGTTCCAACTATTGATCAAGGTAATAATTAAAATGTTTGCCAATGGACGACATGGAAGATTTATTATAAATAATCAATCTCACCTTTTATTTCTATTTCTATTTCTATTTCTATTTCTTTTTACTCATTTAAAGCAATTGGTTTGATCCCAATAACATCACAAGAATTAGAAGAAGAATTGGAATATTTCAAAATTCCAATATATCCGCAATCTTCCTACTCATCAACCACCCTATCACAGTCGCAATTATCACTACGAGATAAAATTATAACTAATGAAATCGACTCTTTTACCACAACTCTAACCAACACTTTATTAACTATTTCACAACAATTCAAAAAAGAATTTTTCTTTAAAAAACAATTCCGAATAAAATTCGAAATAACATTTTATCACAACGATCGCATCTCAGATTTCAATATACAACCCTCGATCAATTCAAGCTTGAAACAACAACTCTACAAAAATCTGGAGAACTTTCAATTGTTAGGTTATGCTATACTGGATAGATTTGGTGATGACATTGGTAGATATATGACAACGAATGTACAGGGTTGTAATTGGGAATGTAAAAGGGTGGAGGAATTTTCTTGGGGTGGTGTTAATAGAATGTATAAAGTTTTGGTCGGCGTAGAAAATAGTTTTGAACATGAAGATATCATCGGCAGCTGTTGTTTATCGTCAGTTGGACCAGATGCTAGTAATAATGCATAACAATAATAATAATAACAGTAGTCATCTATATTATATATTACTATTATTACTATTTATTATTTATCAAGTTTTTTTTTAATTGTGCATTTTTCTATGGCTTTTGTAATATTGGCTAGGAAAATGATTATTTATAAAGATGGAAATCCAAAAATAGTTAATTAAATATGTATAGAGTATATCAATGTATTTATAACAATCAATATTATATAATAATCAAATTGATCAATTCAATTGGCAGCATTTCACTACTTGCATTAATCTAAGATTATTCTTGGTCAACTTTTATTCCTCATTCTCCTCGAAAAATATAACATACTGGATGAAATGAATGATTTTGATAATCATGGTTACACATCATATGTCATAAAATCAGTTTAGTTTCGAAAACAGTTTAGGAGTTTCGGGTTAGTTTCGAAAATAGTTTAGGGTTAGAGTTTAGAAAGGCAACTCTACTATTTATGTCTTGAAAGCAATATTAAAAAGTTTTAATAATGATCGGCATATTATAAAATTATCCAATCAATTTCTTTATGAATCAACCAATCACATATAAAGCCCGCTATGTTTAATAAAACACTAATGAAGAAAGATTTTGTTACACCGACCGTTTCCTTTTTTAGAGAAAAAAGGGGGCACCATAAAAAAAATCCGCATACAGTTCACTCTCTCTCTATAACGGCCCCCTCTATAACGGCCCCCTCTATAACGGCCTCCATTCTATAACGCACTGTAAATCAGAAACCAAATTTTTACTATATAAAAACCTTACTCTATAACGGCTTTCTTAATTAAATTTCCTATAGTGTATAACGGCCAGCCACTGGAAATTCTCTCGTATGTTTTATATGTTGTCTATAACGGCTGACGATCATGATCTGAGGTAATCATTACCAAATTAAGAAATTGAGTGTGTCACACTCAATTATTAATATTAATAATTTGAACGCGCTTATTGTCATTCTATTTCTGAATTCAACAAATTTAACTAATGTAAGAGTTTACTTCTTACCACCAAACACAACAAAATTTTTACAACAATGTGATGCTGGGATAATCAACAGCTTCAAGGTGAACTACAAAAAACTTTTCTTGCAAAAAAAAATTAGTGATTATGAAGAAGAGAGAAATGGTTAAGAATATGAAAAAATTCAATTAAAACATGCAATTAAATTTACAGCAAAAGCTTGGAAAAAAGTTACCAGTCAAACTATAGTTAACTGCTGGAAAAAAACTGGTATCTTACCTGATTATGATATTAATTCCAACGAAATTGAAAATATGTCATCAATTTTAAATTTATTGAATGTAAGAGAGCTCAATGATTTGCAAAATTTGATTGATGAACTTGCACTTCCTAATCCTATATCTGCGTCTGAATACATTGAAATTGATGACTCATATGTAAGTGATGGAATAATCTAAATGACATAGTTACCAATAATTAATCTACCAGAGAAAAATGAAAGCCAGGAAGAAATAATCGAAGAACTTCCACCTGTTACAAATAAAGAGGCCTTGTCAGCAATAAAAACATTAGAAATTTACATTGACCAACAAACAATCAGAATTAAATGAGGATAATTTTAAATTATTGAAAAGAAAAATTAAAAAAATTGATTTTAACTCACAACAACAATCCACACTAGATGGCTTTTTTAATATTGAATAAGTATGCAAATTATAAATAGTTTACTTTCATTTATTTCATTTATTTTTTAAATATATTTTATCATACAAAATAAAAATCTTTATATTGTATCACATTATGACCATGATCTGCAAACTCTCTATAACGGTCTCTCTCTATAACGGCCTTTTTTTGCCAAATCAGGCGGGCCGTTATAGAGAGAGTGAACTGTATATGAATTTACATTATGACATTACTTAGATTTGTTAATCAACTTATATCGAATACCCCAAGAAACTATCTATTTATTCCTTACATAAATATTATATAAATAACTAAATAAATCAATACTTTTGCAAAATCACAAACAAATCCACTTAGAAAAAATTTTCATTTGTCATTAATATTAATTGCACACTTCAAATTTTCAACAATGAAACTAACTCTTTTAATTGTGCTCTTTGCAACAATCTTCTCCAGCGTCTTTGTTGGTGCAATAAGCATCAACGGTGGAAATGGACTCTTCAAAAGAAGACCGAGTATGTGTCTTAATCTATTCTAAAAACATGCACAAATGATTTTCTTGCAAAACCCTCTTTTAAATTTTTATGTAAATTCATATCTTGATATTTATTAACTATGTGTACACATTTATCAGATGATGCTTGTAATGATGATGCTGATTGTTCTGATGGAGAAGTATGTGGCGATAATAAATTGTGCCTTATTAACCAAGGAGAGCCTTGCGTAGGCGCCAATTTTGACCCTGATTGTATAACTTTAATTTGTCGTATTACTGGTTCTGATACGTTCAAATGCCAACTCACTGATGATCGTCCTGCTGGAGGCTCTTGTTTTGTAGATAAAGCAAAATTGATTGGATAATTTTATAATATGCCGATCATTATTAAAACTTTTTAATATTGCTTTCAAGACATAAATAGTAGAGTTGCCTTTCTAAACTCTAACCCTAAACTATTTTCGAAACTAACCCGAAACTCCTAAACTGTTTTCGAAACTAAACTGATTTTATGACATATGATGTGTAACCATGATTATCAAAATCATTCATTTTCTCTTATTTTCTCTTCGCGACTAAAGTTTTTATCAAAGTTCATTTTATTTTGATATTATTGTCCTGACAATTAATTAATTATTAAATCATTGGTTTAGTTTAAAAATATGTTATAATTTTCTTATTTGTTCTAATATAATTTTTCTTAAAAATATATAAATTTTTTTAATCACAATAATGTCAAACAATACTGATGTAGATATAAATAGTTTATCAAATTCAAAAAAACTTGGTGGGTGACCAAAAAATGCAGTTTGGCAACATTTCGAATGTTATCCCTCAAAACATCCAGGACATTTTGGAGCCAAATGCAAAGCATGTAATTGTAAATGGAGTAATAGAGCTGTTAATAAACTGCAAGTCCATTTGGCACATGAATGTGAATACATTGAAGAAGAGATCAAAAAAAGATATATGTATATTGTTGCAGAAATTTTAAGAGATGAAATTGAATGTGTTTTATCCAGAATTGGGCCAAACAAATTTGCAGCTGTAGTGAGTGACAATGCTTCAGCAATTCTTAGTGCAAGAAAACAAATTTCAGAAAAATATCCTTTCATTTTGAATACCAATTGTATAGCACACTGTGTGAATTTGATAACAAAAGATATTATGAGTATGTTTTTTTAAAATTTAGGCTTTTTTAATATTATTTATGGTTTAATAATCTATATTTTAAAAAACATTACAATTAGAGCACTCCTTTCCATATAAAGTTGTTAAACAATGAAACTAGTTATCTCAAAGAGCAGGGATTTCTCATCCCTAATGCCGAAATTTATCAGGGGTTAGCTAGTACTTGGGATTTAGGACCCCACGGAGCCGAATTAAAAAGAAATTTAAAAAATCTCTGATGAAAGTATTTTATTACTTCTTCTCCTTATAATGTTGGTTGAGTAACAAAATTAGCCATTTTTTTAAAACTTCCCACAGAGTTGGAGCATTATTAAGAAAATATATTGATGAATATGGTATTAAAGGTGGTGGACTTTGTTCGTACACACCAACTAGATGGACTTCAATGTTTGAGACCACTAACTCTGTCCTCCAACTCAAACAACCATTGGAAAAGGTTTAAATATTAATTACTTTCTTATTTATTTTTTATTTTGTCATTTGTAAGATTATAATATATGATAACAAAATTTTCAATTTAAATAAAGATTTATGAAAGACATAAAGATTTACTTACAAATGATAAGGTGAAACATATTCTTGGTCTAAGAGGTTTTTTTCATGATGTTGGGCTGGTAACTTCTGTATTGTTGCCATTACAAAAAGCAATTCTCAATTTGGAAGGAACAAATGTTAACCTTGCAGATTGTTTCATCCAACTTGTAAAACTTGCAGTAAATATCAACAAAATTTCACATGAAGATGGATTAATGAATTTAGGAACCATTGTATTAAAGTCATCAATAATAGATGGGAATCTTTTGAAATACATCCATATTGGCTTGCATATTTTCTTCACCCATTATACCATGGTAAACATTTAACATTTTTTTTTATTATAAAAGAATTTTATATATAAATTATTGACATCTTATTTTTGTTTAGGAGTTGGTTTAAAATCAACTATTTGGCCAAATTTAACTAAATATGCAGGAGAAATCATTTGGAATATGAATAAAAAAAATCACTCTAATAATAAAGTAGCAGAATTAATAGGTCAAATGGCAAACTTTAAAGGTTCAGAAGGTGTTTTTTCTATCCAATATTCTTCTTCTTACACAAGACCAAGAACTTGGTGGCAAGTTATTGATGATTCAAATGAATATGTAAAGAGTTTAACAATTAAAATTTTCTCAATCACTCCTCATCATGCTGCTTGTGAGAGAGCATTTTCTGCACTAGGATTCTTGTATGGAAAAAGACAGCAATGTCTTAGTTTGTCTACAATTGAAGATATGGCAAAAATTAGATATTATTTATATTCAAATATTAAAAATGAGTTGAATTATGAATCTAAAGAAAGATATGAAGAAGAACTAAGATCTCTAGTCCAAGGAAGTGGATTTTTTGATGATAATGATGAAGACTATGATGAAGGTGATAGTGAAGATGATAGTGAAGGTGAAGAAGGATTAGAAATACCAAATGAAGATGTTTATGTTTAATTATTAATGAGATGGTTGATTTAAATAATCCAATATTTAATGAGGATTATGATGATTTAAATGATAATATTGAGGTAGAAGATGAGAATATGGAAGAAAGTTCTGAAGAAGTATTTGATTTTGATGCAATTCCTGAAATTTCACCTCCATCAAATATGTAAAAATTATTATTTTTTAAAAAAATTTTATTAATAATGATAATAGTAATATTTTGGTTGTTTTTTTTTATTAAGAAAAAATAAAGATTTATTTGTTTGGTTTGGAATTTTTAGGAGTTTCGAAAATAGTTTAGGAGTTTCGAAAACAGTTTAGGAGTTTCGAAACAGTTTAGGAGTTTTGAAAACAGTTTAGGAGTTTCGAACAGTTTAGGAATTCAGGCCCATTTTCTAAACCAATTTAGAAGGGTTTAGATTTCGAATAGTTCTAAACTCATGAGTTTCGGAAGGCAACTCTACTTTACAGTAGAAATAATGTCCACCTGGTAAGGTACTAAATGCACAAGCTGTCAACATATATTTCAAAGTTTCTTCACTTGATTTGCAATAAAGATGCAATGGAAAGTCTAATTGATTTGATGGATGATATGAATTATCATCTCTCTGAGTCAATTCAAATATTAAAATTGGTGGATAAAAAATTATATATTCTTCATAATTAATTTTCCAATTAAATTTACAGCAAAAGCTTGGAAAAAAGTTACCAGTCAAACTATAGTTAACTGCTGGAAAAAAACTGGTATCTTACCTGATTATGATATTAATTCCAACGAAATTGAAAATATGTCATCAATTTTAAATTTATTGAATGTAAGAGAGCTCAATGATTTGCAAAATTTGATTGATGAACTTGCACTTCCTAATCCTATATCTGCGTCTGAATACATTGAAATTGATGACTCATATGTAAGTGATGGAATAATCTAAATGACATAGTTACCAATAATTAATCTACCAGAGAAAAATGAAAGCCAGGAAGAAATAATCGAAGAACTTCCACCTGTTACAAATAAAGAGGCCTTGTCAGCAATAAAAACATTAGAAATTTACATTGACCAACAAACAATCAGAATTAAATGAGGATAATTTTAAATTATTGAAAAGAAAAATTAAAAAAATTGATTTTAACTCACAACAACAATCCACACTAGATGGCTTTTTTAATATTGAATAAGTATGCAAATTATAAATAGTTTACTTTCATTTATTTCATTTATTTTTTAAATATATTTTATCATACAAAATAAAAATCTTTATATTGTATCACATTATGACCATGATCTGCAAACTCTCTATAACGGTCTCTCTCTATAACGGCCTTTTTTTGCCAAATCAGGCGGGCCGTTATAGAGAGAGTGAACTGTATATGAATTTACATTATGACATTACTTAGATTTGTTAATCAACTTATATCGAATACCCCAAGAAACTATCTATTTATTCCTTACATAAATATTATATAAATAACTAAATAAATCAATACTTTTGCAAAATCACAAACAAATCCACTTAGAAAAAATTTTCATTTGTCATTAATATTAATTGCACACTTCAAATTTTCAACAATGAAACTAACTCTTTTAATTGTGCTCTTTGCAACAATCTTCTCCAGCGTCTTTGTTGGTGCAATAAGCATCAACGGTGGAAATGGACTCTTCAAAAGAAGACCGAGTATGTGTCTTAATCTATTCTAAAAACATGCACAAATGATTTTCTTGCAAAACCCTCTTTTAAATTTTTATGTAAATTCATATCTTGATATTTATTAACTATGTGTACACATTTATCAGATGATGCTTGTAATGATGATGCTGATTGTTCTGATGGAGAAGTATGTGGCGATAATAAATTGTGCCTTATTAACCAAGGAGAGCCTTGCGTAGGCGCCAATTTTGACCCTGATTGTATAACTTTAATTTGTCGTATTACTGGTTCTGATACGTTCAAATGCCAACTCACTGATGATCGTCCTGCTGGAGGCTCTTGTTTTGTAGATAAAGCATGCAAAAGTGGGAAATGCATTAATAACTTCTGCGACTAAGCTTGGAAAAAAGTTACCAGTCAAACTATAGTTAACTGCTGGAAAAAAACTGGTATCTTACCTGATTATGATATTAATTCCAACGAAATTGAAAATATGTCATCAATTTTAAATTTATTGAATGTAAGAGAGCTCAATGATTTGCAAAATTTGATTGATGAACTTGCACTTCCTAATCCTATATCTGCGTCTGAATACATTGAAATTGATGACTCATATGTAAGTGATGGAATAATCTAAATGACATAGTTACCAATAATTAATCTACCAGAGAAAAATGAAAGCCAGGAAGAAATAATCGAAGAACTTCCACCTGTTACAAATAAAGAGGCCTTGTCAGCAATAAAAACATTAGAAATTTACATTGACCAACAAACAATCAGAATTAAATGAGGATAATTTTAAATTATTGAAAAGAAAAATTAAAAAAATTGATTTTAACTCACAACAACAATCCACACTAGATGGCTTTTTTAATATTGAATAAGTATGCAAATTATAAATAGTTTACTTTCATTTATTTCATTTATTTTTTAAATATATTTTATCATACAAAATAAAAATCTTTATATTGTATCACATTATGACCATGATCTGCAAACTCTCTATAACGGTCTCTCTCTATAACGGCCTTTTTTTGCCAAATCAGGCGGGCCGTTATAGAGAGAGTGAACTGTATATGAATTTACATTATGACATTACTTAGATTTGTTAATCAACTTATATCGAATACCCCAAGAAACTATCTATTTATTCCTTACATAAATATTATATAAATAACTAAATAAATCAATACTTTTGCAAAATCACAAACAAATCCACTTAGAAAAAATTTTCATTTGTCATTAATATTAATTGCACACTTCAAATTTTCAACAATGAAACTAACTCTTTTAATTGTGCTCTTTGCAACAATCTTCTCCAGCGTCTTTGTTGGTGCAATAAGCATCAACGGTGGAAATGGACTCTTCAAAAGAAGACCGAGTATGTGTCTTAATCTATTCTAAAAACATGCACAAATGATTTTCTTGCAAAACCCTCTTTTAAATTTTTATGTAAATTCATATCTTGATATTTATTAACTATGTGTACACATTTATCAGATGATGCTTGTAATGATGATGCTGATTGTTCTGATGGAGAAGTATGTGGCGATAATAAATTGTGCCTTATTAACCAAGGAGAGCCTTGCGTAGGCGCCAATTTTGACCCTGATTGTATAACTTTAATTTGTCGTATTACTGGTTCTGATACGTTCAAATGCCAACTCACTGATGATCGTCCTGCTGGAGGCTCTTGTTTTGTAGATAAAGCATGCAAAAGTGGGAAATGCATTAATAACTTCTGCGACTAGATACATTATTAATTTTATGATTATGCATCTTAGATATAAGCTATTGATTAGTATTTAGATTTATTCCATTATTAAAATTATTTCATTTTGCATTTTTGATTATTATTAGTTAAACTAGAGTGACGACAATTTGTAATGCATTACAACCACCGCCACCATTCTTTTTAAATAAATAACACTTGTTTCTTTTTAAGAACATAATTTTTTTAAAAAAATCTGGTTTCATCCTTGTTCTTTTTTTCTCTGTATTGTTTAAAATTTTCCTTTTCATTGAAAAATAATTTCATGTTTTTCCTTAAAAGGGATTGAAAGATTGTGATATTGATTTTATTTTAATAATAATGTATTAGATAAATAAAAATGGTCAAAAAATCCTCACTTCAGCATAAAAAAAGAATCAATATTGTTGTTGTTGTTGTTGTTGTTAATATTAACGGATTAATGTATTCTTAATTGTAATATTAATATATATTGATATTATCGTTAACGGGTTAACACCTAAGTCCTATAAGCTAACCGTTAATCTGTTAACAACCCGTTATTAACGTTAACTCGATAATCCGCTAGTTATACGTTAGAACATCAAGCAACGAGTGATTGCAAGACATCCGGATCAAATTATTGTAAAAGATCGGTAAAAAAAAAGGGGTTTGATTTATTAAAATATTCTTGTTGGTTTTAAATAATCTTAATTAGAATTAGAAATACATCTATAAAAAAGCATATAATCTTTCATTATTCATCATCATCTGATATATTCATTTTGCTAATAGGATCCAATAAATCCATAGAATATAAACTATAATCAATGATGTAAGAATCTATCAATAATTTTTCAATTCTTTGAAAATGTCTTTCAGAATATGGCAATAATCCATCTATCAACTATATAAAATAAAAAAAATTATATATTTATATATATATAAAATAAAAAAATTATATACGTTTATATATATAATATCTGTTATAAAAATTAGTACCTCTTTGATTCCATCGATTTCTAATAATTGGTTGGAATTGAAATTCCTTAATAGAACATTTAAAATTGTTTGAGAAACCTGAAAATTTTTTGAATTGGTATTCCAATCTCTTATATAAGTCAAGATTTTTTCTAAATTTTCTTTTTCTAGATTAATTAATATACCATCTATTGTTTTTAATCCTGTTATACTGCTATCACCTGAAAAAAAAAAGACGAGGCAGTGGTGTTAGATAAAGAATAAATTATATGGCTTAATTCATTGCAAAAATATGTGCACACGTGTAATGGTGGGATTGATTGATCGATTAGCTAGTTAGTTAGTTACCTTCAGGTCGATTATTCATAATTTGCTTGAATAAATTTAATAATCTATGAGGTTGATCCAAACTAATCGCAAGCAATATGGCATTTTTGTAATCTTTTTTTTGTAAATAGTTTGCTAAATCTTGCTCTCTATAAGATGAATAAAAAATTTTTATACACACATTTCAAAATAAAAAAGCAAACACAAAGAGACAATTAATTACATACTTTAGTATTAATTCTTCTTCTTCTTTAATTTTAATTTCCATTTCTTCTTCAGTAACATCTTTCCAAATATTAATTAAACTATCAGCACCACCTGAAATTATCAAATTTTCATTTTTATTAACAGTCAACGCCCAAATTTTTTCAGTGTGATTATCAAGTGTATTAATACACTCGGTTGTCTTATTCAACCAAATTTTTATCAATCCATCTGATCCACATGAAACAACTTGTGAACCTGATGTGATGAACACGGATCTCAATACTGTGTTCTGATGGCCTTCAAAAGTTTTCAAACAAGTGAAATCATTCAAATTCCAAATTTTTATGGTTTTGTCACCAGAGCTTGATAATAAGGTCTGATCCATCCTGGAGAAATCAATAGACCAGACACCACGTTTATGTCCTAAACATTTACCAACCAAATTACCATCTTTTGTTGACCATATCTTTATGGTTTTATCTTGTGACCCTGTTGCAAATATTTTCTCATTTGGTGAAATGGCTATTGTGTTGATGTCTTTATCGTGTGCATGATGAGTATAAAGAGACTTGGGTTTATGGTTTTCATCTGGATCTGATTTATCTGTTTCATTGACATTATATATATATATATATATATGTATTAGAGAGATTCATTTAAATAGAATAATAAGAAAAAATTTACTTATTAAAGAAACTTTTACTGACCAATTGATGATAGATCCCAATATTTTATAGTTCGATCAGCACTGCCACTAATACAAAAATTTTCAGTTTTTTTGGACATAACAACAGAACCGACAGCCTCAGTATGACCAACACAAACGCCCAAACATTTAACCCGATCAGATGCATCTTGACTGTTCAGATCAAACTTCCAAATTCTAATAGTATGATCCTTTGAACCAGAAATGAGAATATCACCTGTATTATTTTTATCCAGACAAATAACTATATCATTATGACCATAAACAATATTAAAGTCAAACGCTGTCATGTTAAACAATCCAATTTGTTCTGTGTTTGTAGCTATGGCCAGATGAGTTTCGTCTGGACCAATAAAAGAAAGATCTAGTATTTCATCGTTGTTACCAATGATTTGTCTATATCTTTTTAAATTTTTGGATAAATTGTAAAATAAAAAGTTTTGATCATCTGTTACTGCTATTAGACTTTTACTTTTCCTTAAATATCTGTTAATTGATGGAATTATTGTTAATGGTATTAACAATGATCATGATAAATATCATTGTTCATTGATTGATTGATTTATAATTATATAGCATACATTATATCTTTTATTGTGTATTTTGTATTTTTTTCAGGTTCTTGTGACATAAATAGTTTACCGGTATGAAGTTCCCATACCCTAATTATACCTATTCAATATTTATACAATAATTCGCTATTATTATCATTTTAATAATATAATAGATATTTTTCCGTAAAAATAAATAGGTAATATACCTTTATCACCACCAGTATAAATCAATTCTTTGGATGAACTGCCTGAATCATCAGTAGAATTCTCTTCTAATACACCTATCACTTCGATTGTCTAACATAAATGCATACACACATACACATATTGTTTTAATATTCTCTTTAAAAATATTTTTTATTGAATCAAATAGTCATCATTTACCTCATAAATTGGAAATGTGTTAATTAATATTTTTTTATTATTGTCGATATTATGAAGATCCCATGTACATATTACTTTATCACGAGAGCTGCTTATTAAATATCTTCCATCATTAGATACATCTAGGCCACTAATTAGACTAACATGGTTTTTTAATATAGCAACACAGCTAAAATAAAATAATTAATTAGTAATTAATTAATTAAAACATTATCTTAATTGTTTCATCATCAACATCATCTTGTTATTTTTTACCTACCTTCTTTTATGTAAATCCCATATACGAATATTACAATCATCTGACCCAGAAGCCAATTTCCAATTATTTTGACCTTGTTTATAGAATTTTAATGAACTGATTACACCTCCATGACCGTGAAAATTATGCGTACAAAATCCACCTTCTATATCCCATATTTTAACAACACCATCAGCAGATCCTGTTGCTACTAATGAAGAAGTTGGATCGATTGCCATTACAATTATTGGCGAATCATGTGCCTTTAAAGAAGACATTATTATTATTATTAAGATCATTAAACAAGATGAAATCGAACGATAATAAAAAATACATTTGAACTATTTTTTAATTTAATATTTACTCTAAAAGTTCTTAAAAGTTTTCCAGTTTTTAAATCCCAAATTTTCACTAATAAACTTCTACTAGCACTAACTAATAATTTGTCATCAGGCGTTATGCCAAAGGTAGTGATAAGATCACTATCCTATATTCCAACAAATTAAAGAATCATTATCATCGTTGTATTTTGAAAGTGATGAAATTATTGT
Source organism: Entrophospora sp. SA101 (assembly GCA_958430865.1). Lineage (NCBI taxonomy): Eukaryota > Fungi > Glomeromycota > Glomeromycetes > Entrophosporales > Entrophosporaceae > Entrophospora > Entrophospora sp. SA101. The sequence continues at coordinate 18,742 of CAUDNR010002702.1, read as the reverse complement.
AATTATCATCATTATTAACCTACATACACCACTTAGTCTAAACAATTTTTGTCCGTCATAAATATTAATAACATCAATATCTTCTCCAACAGTTGTTATTAAAGCATTCTCGTCAGATGTTATACATGCTTTCCCGCCAGTGTAAAGTTGACCAATTGACTGGATAACTTTGAAACTTTGATTATTATAAGATTAATATCATTTCTGTTAATATGTACTCGTATAATAATATTATTAACTAGGATACACACCTGGTTTTGATTTGTTTTTTTCCATTTGATTCAAGCATTTTATAATAAATTTCGTTGATTGATTATCAAGAAAAAATTTAATGACGATCATAATTAAATGAATTGATTTTAAATTAAAGAAAAAAAAATGATAAAACAGCCAAACATATCAATATAACTCATCAATACCCATTTGTCTCAGTCTTTTAAAATTGCGTGGTGCTCGTAAAGACAAATTATTTACCTTGAAAACAAACGGTTTAGAGGAATATATTCGTAAAATTGCATCCAAAATTTGATTCACGAGCTTTAGTTGATGTTAATTTAGCAAATATATTTAAAAAATTGTTTTTAGAATATTCAAATATACATCAGTCGCCTTCTCTGATGAAACTCTGGGATGGCTCAGGCCATGTTTATTTGTCGACTAATCAAAAATATACATTATACTATAAAGAATTTCGTCAACATTTTTATTTAGAATATAATTAATAATAAATAGTATTATATTTTATAAGAACCCAATTTGAATTTATTTTATCCGGGTGATTTTTCTATTAATTGTTTTAACTGCATCTTTTGATTTGATCCTCGTTCCTTTAAATTTTCTAGTACTGGTAGTTTATTATATAATAGCTTGATTTTGAAGGCTTTCCATCTACTGTCTTTGAAAGATGTAGGAGAAGAAAAACCAGTTCTCAAGATAACTCTACTCTATTTTATGTATTTCTTCCTCAGTGAAAAATGGTTGAAACCGATTTAAAGAGATCCAAGAATTTAATCGTTTTGCTTTGCATATTTGTTTGATAAAATTTCTACAGGTTGGAAACTCTTTCCAATATAATGTAACATATTTTTATATTTTTATTTATGTTTATTTTTGTGATTTGATTATTAATACTTCCTGGTTTGGCTGATGAGTCAGCTATATTAATTATTGGAGTGAGGTTTAACTTTGTTGATTTTACCATTAAATTTTGAATAAATGCTTTCCCATAAATAAAATTGTTAAATTTAAGGTAAGATCTAATTGTTTTTGATTGTTGTTTCCAATTGTTAAAACCATCAATAGTAGCTTGCGAATCCAAGTATAACTACATTATGAGTTTTTGAATTAATTCCATATATATATTATAATGACAAACAACAATGTATCAATTATGAATACTTATTTTAAAAGAAAAAAAATATATATAACACACTCACTACATGGACAAAAGTCAGGTGCATTTTTAAACAAAAATTTCATAAAAAATACCATTTTGCAACTTGGATTCACCAAACTATATATGCAAAATTTGAGAACCCAATGATGCCAGATCTTTAATAATAATATGTATGATCTGATTGGAGTCTTTGGCTCAGAATGATTTTATTTCCTATTTTTTTACAAACTCAACTGTCATACCCACCACAGCTGCTGTCACTACACACAATCTACCACCATTAATACATCCATCTTCCACTCCTTTAACTATTGCTGCTGCTAACAATAATATAAAATCAACTGATCAATCAAGTAATAATGATTTAGAATTAATATCAATCCTGATAATTAGCAGCTGAAGAAGAAATACAGCTGTATCTGCCAGATTTCGTGTTAAAAAGAAATTACGTGAACAGGTACTTGAGAGAGCTGCAAGATAAATGGCTTCAAAAACAGAGCTGTTTGAAGGAAGAATCAAGAAAAAACTTGCATTTGAAAATAAATGATTAAAGATTGAAAAAGATGCTAGGTTGTTGGATGTTAAACCTGCTGATAAAAAAACAAAATTAGATCAAAATCATGATAAAGATTATAAAAATTTAAAAGTACTAAATGATCAAAAATAAAAAAACAAATTGAAGAAAAATTTTTCTTTATATATCTACTTGCAGCCAAAAATATCACTGAATTCATGCATGATAAGGAGATTGATAAAATCAACATCCCTCCCTCCATAACTCGGTGTCAAATAAGCATATGTGTTACCAATTGCAGCATATTATAATCAATAAGAAATTGGTTGAAGCCCTGGCTGGTTATAGAAATGAACTGGCGCCACACAACCAGGAGAACAATTTTTATTACTATTACTATATTTTTTCATTGATTCGGTCATTCTATTGTGACGAGCAAGTCTTGATGGAGGGAGCAATTTTTAATCCTCTTAACTGTCTCATCTTGAGCATCTACAGTCATTATTATGAATGTTTGCATGATTTCATGTGACTTTGTACAACAAAATTTGAATAAAGAAGATCAGCAGCAGTACATTAAATGGGAGTTGATAAAAGGTTTCAAATTTTTTAGCGCCATTTTTTATGTCGCTTCCTTTTTTCAATAATTTTTTATAAAAACTAGCCATGTTATCAGATAATACAAACTCAAACTCAAATTTAGACACTGTTTCACATTTACATACAAGCGATAATGATAGCGATACTACCGAGATTCAACCAGTCTTGGATAAAATTACATTAAATGTCGGTGGCATAAAGGTAACTTTATATGTTTATAATGACAATATTATAAAGTAATAATAATTGATTGTTTTTTAGTATGAAACATTCAGGTCAACTTTGACAGCTTATCCGACAACTTTACTTGGCTCATTGTTTCTCTATGACGACGATGAAAATCCTTTGTATGATGCTCCTAATGAATTTTTTATCGACAGAGATGGACATTTATTTCATTATATTATGCAATTCTATAGAACTGGTAAAGTTCCAACTATTGATCAAGGTAATAATTAAAATGTTTGCCAATGGACGACATGGAAGATTTATTATAAATAATCAATCTCACCTTTTATTTCTATTTCTATTTCTATTTCTATTTCTTTTTACTCATTTAAAGCAATTGGTTTGATCCCAATAACATCACAAGAATTAGAAGAAGAATTGGAATATTTCAAAATTCCAATATATCCGCAATCTTCCTACTCATCAACCACCCTATCACAGTCGCAATTATCACTACGAGATAAAATTATAACTAATGAAATCGACTCTTTTACCACAACTCTAACCAACACTTTATTAACTATTTCACAACAATTCAAAAAAGAATTTTTCTTTAAAAAACAATTCCGAATAAAATTCGAAATAACATTTTATCACAACGATCGCATCTCAGATTTCAATATACAACCCTCGATCAATTCAAGCTTGAAACAACAACTCTACAAAAATCTGGAGAACTTTCAATTGTTAGGTTATGCTATACTGGATAGATTTGGTGATGACATTGGTAGATATATGACAACGAATGTACAGGGTTGTAATTGGGAATGTAAAAGGGTGGAGGAATTTTCTTGGGGTGGTGTTAATAGAATGTATAAAGTTTTGGTCGGCGTAGAAAATAGTTTTGAACATGAAGATATCATCGGCAGCTGTTGTTTATCGTCAGTTGGACCAGATGCTAGTAATAATGCATAACAATAATAATAATAACAGTAGTCATCTATATTATATATTACTATTATTACTATTTATTATTTATCAAGTTTTTTTTTAATTGTGCATTTTTCTATGGCTTTTGTAATATTGGCTAGGAAAATGATTATTTATAAAGATGGAAATCCAAAAATAGTTAATTAAATATGTATAGAGTATATCAATGTATTTATAACAATCAATATTATATAATAATCAAATTGATCAATTCAATTGGCAGCATTTCACTACTTGCATTAATCTAAGATTATTCTTGGTCAACTTTTATTCCTCATTCTCCTCGAAAAATATAACATACTGGATGATCTAATAAATGTATTAGTTGCTGTATTTGGTAAAAGTATATACGAATACCAAATTTCCTGGTGTATTACTATATAGATCCCACATTGGACAATATCTAAAAAAAAGCAATTTATTTGATGAAATATGTCATTATTTGTATGATGAATCATTTTTCTAGAAATATTTTGGTTTAACAACTTACAGTTGGGGCCAATCGTGGTTTGTCGATCTGATCTACATAATAATAAAATTTAAAAATGAGGCTAAACCAAAGCCAATTGTGGTTTAACCCAATATGATCGAACTGCGGTTTGTCTTTTTTAAAGCATTTTTTCTATTCCACTTTATTTTTTCCCAAAAAAAAAAAAATTTTCTATATTATATATAATGTCCAATGAAAATTTATTATTTTCCTGATAAGTTCGACCAATCGAAATGAGTTAGAAAGATATTTAGCTTTACAATCAGTATCTTCAGATTAAATTTCCCAGCTTTACCTTGAATATTCAGGGAACAAGCTTTCCCAATGATGGCTCACACAATTACAAAAATTCGTGATCGTCTTCATATACTTGTGGACGAAGCTAAATTTCGATTTGACAAAAGTTTCGGCAATTTTATACTTGATTCGAGTGTGATAAGTGTCAAAATTATCCGATCAGGTTTCTGAATGAAAAAATTCTTACGATATTGAACCTTCAAATACTAACTCAATTATAATTAGTGGCCGACTTTATCAGATGTCTGGGAACATTTTGAGCGCGGAGAAAGAGTTTCTAAAAGAGAAATATACAGCGACTTGTATGTATTACAAAAGAAAATGGACAAAAGGTTCTCCACAAAACATGTTAAATGAACGTGTAGTTTGTCCAGATGAAATTAGATGGTTTTGGTCGGATTTCGTTTCTAATAAAAAAAAGGATTTTGCTATTATGTAGCTGATCTATCGGAAGAACAAGTTCATAATACATGCATTCAAGCAACTGTAGATATCGAAAATGATTTAAAAGGTGGCGAAGATGATTAAGGGATATCACTGGACAAATAAATTTAAACTTATCATCACGTAGTAGTGAAAAATTTGATGTTAATTGAACTCATGGTGATCATAATAATAATAATAATAGAAGTATTAATATATTATAAAATCAAAAAAGTTGATGTGTAACTTTTACTTACTACAGTCAAACCTCGTTTCAACGGATCTATGGGACTGACCACCTAAACCTGTTGAAACGAGATAATTATAATGATCTACAGGATCAACAGGAAAATTTTAATAATAATAAAATTTTTTTTGTGATTTTATAATACTTAATACAATACTTGATATAATTTACAAAAAATTAAATGCTAATTAATAGTCAATTATTTACTGAAAAAA
>CAUDNR010002702.1:0-11435 GCA_958430865.1 Entrophospora sp. SA101 | reverse complement strand
TGCCAATTCAAATTTGTTCTATAATATATTAAAATGAACTAGCCATAAATTCAGTAATAAATCCATTATTAATAAATGTTGCATTGGCATTTGTTATTTGACAATCTTGATTAGTACCAAATAACAATGCATTTATTATTAAATAAACATGGCATTATTTATGATCTTGCATTCATTAATTAAAAAAATGTGGCATTCATTTTTGATTAGTATTAAAATTTAACAATTAAAGCTTTGTATTAAAAAGGTTATTCCCCTTCTATTTATAGTGGTGGCAACAATCAATATCTGAATCTATATTTTCAATGATTTTATTTTATACAATTTTGTCTCAAACCAAAAGATTATAAATAAAAATAAAAATCAAGATTTTAAATAAGGAATAAATGGATATGGGATATTATATTTATGACAAACAGCTTTCACCTGTGTTCGCCCATTAATAATAAAAAAAACAGCGGGACAAAGTGGTAATGGCACAGTAACCCATCCTTTGTTTGCCTGTCCTTTTCAAGATTTGCCCATAAATAATATAAAAGGACATGGGATGGGCAGTAATGACGCAGCAACCTGTCCCTTTTTCACCCGTCCTTTTCAAGATTTCCCCAATGAATAATAGAAAAGGATGGGAAATGGGTTGCTGTGCCTTGACCTGCACCACACCCATCCCTCATAATTGCCCGTCCTTTTTTAATTATTTTGAAAAACACCCGTACCATTGCCCATCCTTTTCTAGTATTAAAGGGCCAAACGTGAAAAGGACGGGGGATGGGTTCAAGCCACACTTGTCCGTCTCCCATCCTTTTCCAGCATCCTGAATAAATTGAATTTTTTTAGTGTTAGCATGAATAGATAAAAATAATGAGTCTTTTTATACTACTCAAATATTAGATAAAATTATAAAATTATTATTTGAATAGTATTTTATGTTGTTATGGTATGATTGATATAACAGTCCAAATTTAGTTGGTACAATTCAATAAAATGCTGGTATGATTAAAAAATGTACCAGAACCATTGTACTGTATTATACTAACAAAATTTATAATAACAGATATATAATTGACTCAAAGAATTTGCACAGTAATCATATCAAATTTAACATCAACATAAATGTTTACTACAGTGAACCCTTGTTCCAACGAACCTTGTTTCAATGAAGTATAATTAAATTTTTGATACAACGAATTTTTAAAAACATTGTTACACATTATGAAAACATATAAAAATTCGTTGAAACGCGATTAGTAACCTTGTTTCAACGAATGTTGAATAAAATTTTCTTATATGCCCAGCCACTTCGTTGAAACAAGGGCAGACTGTAATAAGATTTATATAGGATTATTTACATTGTATATATTCAGATGAAATGGTCTTTTATTTTAGTTTATATAAAAAAATTTATTCATAATAATAAATTGATTAAAAAAAAATCATTTATCATTTCCTGGAGCCAACTCTAGTTTGTTTAATTTCTTTTTGTATTTGAGTTCTTTCATTTTAAGATCTAATTCATACTCTTTGATCTTCAATTTTCTTTCTTCTAAGCTTATATGATGCTCTTCACTCTGTTTTAGTTGTAATGATTTTTCACTTGTTGATAGTTGATCATCATTGATGAATATTATTATTTAGTAATGTGTGTTTAATTATTCGTGTAAAATCATTATTTAGAAATATGGAAAATTTTGATTAATATCATTATTTAGTAATAGTAATGTGAGAATTATTCATGAGAATTATTCGATTTGTTTATATCTTAACATAGTAATGTGTTTTTTTTTTATAAAATCTATATCACGTGAATCCGTTGTAACGCGATTAGTACTTATTATATTAATATTACTAATATTAATACTAAAATCTTACCAAAAAATCCGTTGTCCGTTGAAACGCGATTTAAATATAAAATCCGTTGAAACGAGAATTTTTTGATTATAATTACAATTAATAAAATCAAGGGGTAAAACCAAAAATCCGTTGAAACGAGGGTTCGACTGCATCATACATGATGACGAAAGTCATTTGATAAAATTCGAAACTTTCGAAAAAATCACAAGTTTTCGAAATCGAAATACCCTTGGCGAAATTAAAATCAAAATCTAAATTCAAAATCGAAATTCAAAATCAAAATCGAAATTCAAAAATTGAAATAAAAGCACTTTAAAGACATTAATGCAAAAATGAAAAAAAGTTATTTATTAATTTCGAATTTTGATTTCGATTTTCGATTTTGATTTCGAATTTTGATTTTTCGAAACCTGTTAGGGTATATTCGAAATGTTTGAACCCTAATCGTCGAAATTATTGTCGAAACAAAACTATTTAGCCATCATGTATGATTAATGCAAAAATGAAAAAAGTTTCGAATTTCGAATTTTGATTACAAATTTCGAATTTTGATTACAAATTTCGATTTTGGTTTCGAATTTCGATTTTGATTTCGAATTTTGATTTTTTCGAAACCTGTTAGGGTATATTCGAAATGTTTGAACCCTAATAGTCGAAATTATTGTCGAAACAAAACTATTTCGCCATCATGTATGGACTGTATATATTTTTTACAAATAGTGAAATTTTAAACCCTTGTAACTTTTGCTAGTAAGTCTAAAAAAAATAATCCGGCTGCAACAAATTATTCTCTGACTTCTAAATAATCGTTTGTTGCAATTAATTTTTCATTATTGGGATTGGTTTTTTTTTTTTTGGTAAACAATTTATTTTTTAACAATGACATGTTGTTGTTTGGTAATTGCCTGAAGACGTGTTAATAACTGACCAGAAGTACTTTTTTTTAATTTGCATTGATATATCTTTTATTTATACAAGTATTTTAATTGAAATGGAGCATATCTTTTCTAGGTAATTATAATATCCTCATCAAGATGGTAAATAATTGATATTTGCTTTTCGTAATCAGTAATAATATTATTATAAATATATATTTACATTTCAAGGCAGCACACCGTTGAAAAAGAAACATTTCGAGTATACAAGGACAAGGTTTGATTACCAGATATATCGGAGGTGATATGTCAGGGTTAAGATACAAGGACAAGGTTTGATTACCAGATATGTTGGGGGTAAGATATGTGAGGGTTAAGGTATGAGCTTAGGGTCATACCTTAACCTTGACATATCTTACCCCCGATATATCTTACCCCAGGCGTTAAAGCACGCACACTGTCTTGGACACTACAGTCATTCTCACGTTCCTCATTTACACAAGGCTAATCTCACCGAGATACTCTCAAAGGGATAGAACGATGCAAACAGAGTTCCGTTCATCGACCAATAGTCAACGATGTTTTCACTAATCTTCCCTCACAGCACCCAAACCAGAGAAGGCTCTTTAATTTTCATTTGACCAACGTTGGTGTGCCTAAATTCTGGGAAAAACCAAAACAGCAACCCGTTGCAGACACTGACTTTATTCTAGAGGAGTATAACACAAAGCAATAATCTCACAAATGCGGATCTTCATCAGTGATCAATGTCCATACGGCAACAATAAAGCCTGGTCCGAGGGGAAAATAAGGGAAAGTTTTTGTTGACCTTATAAAAAAACCTTCAAACATTGAGGAGCCTTCACTTGTAGTAAAAATTTTATGCAAGTATGGAGGCGGTACCATTTTTTGTGGTAAGGAAAATTTAATTAAATCTGACACCTGTGATAACATCAGGTTTATTGTTGGGAAGGAAAACCCTCCCTATTTATTTATTCTTGTGAACTACTGGTAGACATGCATTATTAAAAAATTTTATTTTTGCATGGCCTTGGTATTATTACTACTTGGGTGATGCAATTGTTTGTTATATCAACAACATCAAATGTATTGGATAATTATCATGAATATTTAATGGATGCAGATATTCACAGAAGGAAAGGACTAAATAACAACAAAAAAGCTAAGTTTGTTTTTTTATCAACCAAAATATATAATTAATTAGATTTAAAGATTATTATCTTGTTCCACTTTTTTATGATATATTAATTATGATATATTCTGGCGGTGTACGATCAGAAAGAATTGTTACACGGCCATATTTAATTATTCTTAGAAAACAGGTAGAAAATTCAACATCAAAAATTCTAGTTACTAATAATAATTCACATCCGAAATTGCTGATTTTTATTAGGTAATTCCTATTTTATAAACTATTTTTTTGTGGAACCACACATGACTCGACATTAGCATTAGTTTGTCGTTTTTCTAAGTTGACGAAAGTTTCGCCCACAAGTGTAGCCTTCATCCTAGTGCAGCTCGTGCTGCTTTATGCTTAAAAAGCTGGATAGATTATGAAGTAAGTATGTTATAATTAATATAGTTTTTAATTTTTTATTATCATTGTTTAGGAATAGTTAATTTTTTGCGGTTGTATATTAATCTTATTACAAACCCGGATTAACATGGTTTTCAACCAATTTAACATCCCTATTTATTATTATTTATATATAAAAGCAATAACCTTGGGATTAGACATTATTATCATATACACTTCAAAATTACACACACACGTATATAACGATTATTTGTTTTTATTAATTATAGCAATATTAATTATTATTGTAAAAAATGATTCTCAAGTTACTTATCTTTGAAGACACCACTTTCATGATTTCATAATCAATATCAAGAGAATGGCTCAGAGCTTTGATCAATTGGATACATGCAACTATTAAAAGTAAATAGTATTGACAAGCTATGTTTGTGATAAAGATCAGGCTCAAGAATCATCAGTATTTCTATTTTAAATATTATAGTGCATGATGATGTTTTAACGCAGTTGAATTTGATGTAGTAAAATTGTTGTTATTAGCGCGGCGACGACGTTGATTGTTATGGCTGTTGCAATTATTAACAATTTGTGAACCATTGGACCTATTTACATCACTAGTTTCAAACATATCAGCTATCCAAGGATGTTTAATTAATTCTTTAGCCGTAGGGCGTTGTTGTGGTGATCTTATAAAACATTTCTTTAGAAAATCCATTCCAAATTCTGATATTTGTGAAGGATCTGGCAATGGTGGGTTTCCGGTCACCACATGATACATAATAGCCCACTCATTATCTAAATTAGACCATGGACGTCTACCAGTAGCCATCTCTAATATACAACAACCTAAAGACCATATGTCCATAGAACCTTTTCGTCCCTTTTCGCCGCCTGTTATAATTTCTGGTGCCTATAAAAATAAGGTTATATATAATTTAAATAAATCTATATGAACAGATGATAAACAAATACATATATAAACTAATTACAAACCATATACATTGGTGTACCAGTTAAACTGTTAATGTTTGTTTTTTGAGCCGTAGTTTTTTTACCCATTGTCCTTTGATTTTTTGCTAGGATTTTGGCTGCTCCAAAATCTACAAATTTTATACATTCCATGTGATCTAACAGTATATCTTTTTTAAAAAAAAATTTTTATAAAACAATTAATAAACCATAATATGACATTAAGAAATTTTATATAAAATGATGACTTACTATCAGGTTTAATGTCTCTGTGTATAATATTATTTTCATGTAGGTATATTAGACCTCGCAACATTTGCACTACATAAAATCTAATTACATTTTCATCTTCGATACGACCATGTTCTAATTGAGATGCCAGTGATCCCCCTTGACAATACTCCATAAATATATATACTTTATCTCGATGCACTTCAATACCATAATACGAAACAATGTTTGGATGATCAAGCATTTCCAAAACAGACATTTCTTCTTTAACTGACTTGTATAAAGATGAAAAATATGAGAGATCTTGAAAACGTATTTCTTTAACTGCCATTAGGTCACTAGTATCCAAATTAACAGCCAAATAAACTGAACCAAAGGTACCACCGCCTATGAATTTGCCTTGTTGCCAACGTAGTGAAATGTTGGAACTTGAGGAGGCTAAAAATACAAGTGGTCGGTTTTCAGGTTGATCCTCGAGAACTTTTCCAATGAGTCTTTGATCTTGTAACTTTTGTGATCTTCTTGTTTCCAATTCATTCAAAGAAGCAATCCATTCTTTTCGAATATTCAATGAATCTTCAATACTATTTAAAAACATATTATTGGGTCTTTTGTATTTTATCGCACTATGTGGTTTTGAATATTCTTCGTACCCTTCTTCTTTTTCTTCTTCTATTGTTTCATGAGATGATTTCGCCCCCAAAATGTCCACATGTGAAATTAATAAAATCATACATTTAGCTACTTTGTTATGAAGTAAAGAAAATGCCTCCTCACTTAAACCAAAAATATTGCTTCCATGATTTGCTACCATAGCAAATTCTAGAGCTATGACAGCCCATCGAAAAGTTTTACGATCGTTGGGAATACAATCATCACATATGAAGCTAACCCAGTCAATAGCCATATGTGTTAGCTTTATATTTAGTTGGTTTAGTGCAGCATCTTTATGCATATATCTAATACATCGCTGACCTATTTCAGTTGCAAAACTGAAAAAATTTTCGATTAGATCTTGAGATTGAAGATTCTTTGTCATTTCACGGATTTTCTTGACACTATCAATAATCATCTTAACTAATTTTATTATAGTTTTTTTGGCTTTTGCAACCTCATGATTCACGTTTGGAACGTTAACACATGTCTCTGTTATTATTTTGATATCACAGTTTTCAACTGCACTATGAAACCTTTGTTTACATGCTTGCAATCGAGCATAAGAACCATTAGCAACAAGTCTTGTACGATGATTTCTAAGCTCAATATTTAATTGACCAAAAGAGGTTGTCATTATTGGGCCATTCCATTCAAAAGAGACTCTTGGTGACAAAATAAGTACATATTCAGTATCCTTCAACTCTTCTTCATAATTAAGCTTATCATATGGTGTGAGTATAGATTCAAGTAACTTTTTAATTTGTTCTGGTCGGTCATTAAGAGATTGCTCAGCAATAAAACATATGTTATCTTCCGTGAAAGTATCTGGATAAATAAGAACATGATTTGTATTTTCTAAACTTTTTATAAAGCTTGGAAAATTATCATCATCGATAAAATATTCCGCTGCATTTTCAAGTTCTCCAAACAAAAACCTACTAGTAAAGTTGTAATTAATATTTATATATTAAAGAGATAATTTGTTTAGTTAACAATAAATAATACATACTTTGCAAATCGGATTATTTTGCGGCATCTTAAACGTATACTATCCAAAATTTTATTATACCATTTAGTAAGGTTTGCCGTATCAATATCTTTTGGCAATTCAAGGTTCGATTCATAATAAGTTATAACATTTTGATGTAATCTATTGGTAAGAATACTATAAATAAATAATATTTATATATATATATTATTATTGTTGTTAATTTAGTTATAAAAAAAATTATTTGAAAATTATTACCAAAATTGTTCTGCAACTACAATATCACCACCAGCAATATCACGTGAAATATCACTTAAAAATAACCATTCATTTTCTAATATTTCAACTTCTTTAAAAAATACAGTTTTACAACCACCTTTAAATTTCCATTGCAACAATCTTAAATAAAATTTCAAAGATTGCAACAATACGGTATTATAATTTTCATCAATGAGTTGTGGGATTTCCCAACCAGGTTCAGGTTTTATTAATTCTAAATATTGATGTTTAATTTGACAAGCCAAAATAAGAGAAATACGAAAGTCATCCATTCTCTGTTGAATCATGAGCAATGTTGGATCTGTTAAGTGGCCAGAGATTTCAAGTAATAATTTCATACATTCTTCCATAAATTTTGTAGGAAAATGCGAAAGTTGTTGTAACTTATTGATATATGAAGGTAATTTCATTTTAGCAAATGTATCAGCATTTTCAATCATTATACACTTAGCTTTTGATAAAAGTGAATTCAATGTGGAAAGTATTTTTTTTTCAAATGTTTGTTTTAAACTATTTTCTTTCAATATTCGTTCCAAGAAAGAAGGATTTTCTGCATCTGCTGGAGAATCTTTTGGTCTTGTAATCTCTAAATTTTCGCTGCCAGTCCAATTTTGCAGAATTTTCAATTGATCCTGTAAGCTCCTAGTTATTGTTAACCATGAATTCAATGCATCTATGCTATGTTGAAATCTCTCTGATTTGTATAGGGGTTTTTCAGACATCATTACCTTCCTCGATGGATAAAGACTTTCACAGGCGTCAACTTTTTGAAGTAATACTGCAACTTGATCAAGAGCTGGAACATTACCGGGTCGAACTTGAAAATTGATTATTTCTTTAAGTACGGCATCAACTTGATGTTTTTTTTCATTCAAAATTTGTTTTTCTTCAGAGAGTGAATGATTATGAGTGGTAGCCCGAATTTCTAACCAAATTTGGTAAAAGTTATTTGCATTTTGATGAGAATTAGAGCTAGAGATCCTTTGTTTCTCAGTCATTATAACTTCACCAGTTAACACGGATGATAAAAAACTTTGCCAATTTTTCCTTTCTTTTTGCATTTCAGCAGATAGTTTAATTGAAGGATCAATGTCACCTTCAAAAACATTTAAAGAAAACATTGTTTCATCTCCAGAATCATTAGGATCATTAGAAGTATCATCGTCGTCGTCATCATCATCATCGCCATCATCGTCATCATCATCATCACCGTCATCATCAATATCATCATCAATATCATCATCATCATTCCAATTTATATTATGCTCTTTTGTATCATAATTCAAAAAATTATTACCAAAATATTCAGGAGTATAATTGTCAAAATATCCTTTTCTTGTAACTATTTTTTGACCATTCACATTTCTATCATAAGAATTTTTTCTATAATTACTTTGTCCAAGTGTCTTTTCCTCACCATGATCATCTTCTTCTTCCACATTATAATCTATGAATCTGAATCAAAAAATAAAGTAAATAATTAAATTTTACAAAAAATCAACAATATTTGAATTAAAATGAGCCAATAATCAACATTTTAATACCCAAATGATGTTTTTTTCATTGATATGTGTGTGCGTGCGTGTGTTTCTTCTTTTCTACCCTCCTGAAAATTGAGAAAATTTGAGCAACTATTTCTATTATCGTGAATAAATAAAATAATAAAATAAATAAGTTTCTGAATTTGGTTTTAAATACACGTCTATAACGGAGCGCCATAAATCACATGATTTCCTTATAATAGTGAACCCTTAAATGGCTAATATATAAAGTCAATGATGTCATCTGTCAATAATATGGCTAAAATTTATGCAGTGCTTATTAATGGAATTAATTTGAGAAAAAAACCTTATTAGTTGCCAAATCTATCTTAGATGAAATGGATTAATAACTAATCCCTATGACAGGGAAAAAAGAGATATGTATAACAATATTTAAAACCAACAATTAAAGAACCTCCCTATTCATCATCAGTCACTTTTATCCCCAAGAAATCTAACAAAAAATTTGCTGATTTCTCAGATATCGGCGTAGTTGTTATCACCAATTAGATTATCCTGTTGTTTGCAAGTAGTTTAATTGCATCATATTATTAATCAATGTTACATATTAAATTGGTGTTTCCTTTATTATTTAATAACATTTATGCAAGCCAAGTATACAATCATTTGGTATGCAGACAGGGGTATTAATAGATGATTTTTTTTGTTGATAATAATTTGTCTAAATAAATAGTGAAGAGATTTCAAAATATTAAAATTTCTATGAAAAAATAACTTCAAATATGAAAGGTGACCGACGAAAACTAGTTCGTTACATGAAACAAAAGGCTTTGGTGTATCAGTAAATGAGATGATCTATATGGTTTTTCTTTGCTAGTGTACGGCTATTTTTGAGATTATTATTCTTGATAATTTAAAAAGTATATTTTTACACTAAAACAAACACGTCATTTGAAAAATTTTTATGGAATAGAGTATAGTCACGTGATTTGAATAATAAAAGTGACAATAAATAAATCAGACAGAAATTAATAAAATACATACAATATTGTTTCCTCCACTACTTCCAAAAGACAATTGTCAACGAAAAGATTATTTATTCTCAATAATGAATTGATTATTTTCATAAGATACTAATGCTGTGGGCGAAATTAGTATCGCCAAATCGCTAAAATCAGAAATAATACATAATAATAATAATATAATACACACAGTTCTGTGATAAAGGAAGCTCTCATATTGGCTGTTAGTGCTGTAATAAATATATATCATTACATAAACAATAAGTGTATAGTAAATAGAGTTTGGTATTAGCAACGAAACTATTTTGGAGAAACAAAAGTCGAAACTTAATAACTTGTTTCTGCTTAAACTTTCATGAAAATCGGTGATTTTTGTTTGATTTTTCTTGTGTCAAAGTTTTTGTTTTTTTTTGATGATTTATAATTCCCAACTTTATTGATAACTATATCTAAAAAAATCTCGCGAGTTTCTGGTGGTATAGATGGACAATTATTTGCGAGATGGATTTCAAGTTCTTGCGGAGATCCTTTGTTCCAATTTTTCATAGAATATTTGCAGGTAACTTTCCAATGAGAAGAGAAATTTCTTCTCCTTGAATTATATGAGTATTCTATTTATTCTTGCCGGAATTTCTTTTTGTGGGAGTATTTGTCAGGCATATGTTTTCCACCTTTTCCCCTGCATTCGTTTTCTTTTAGGGCCCACCCAAGTTGGAAGAAATTCCTAAAAAAATTTCAGCAGAAGAAAGTTCAAAATTACGAATTTTTTACTGCAAAAACTAGCATAATGGACATTCGTTTATCACATTGTGATTTTGATTTCATTGGCTAAATTTTATGACGATCACCCTCCAAACAATCACACAAAAATCAAATTTTATTGGCTTGAAGATCTTTTACAAAAACAAAATTTTAAGGGTAGAGTGTAGTCATGTGATTTTATATAATGATCGGCAAGGATAAATAATTCCCGAACCTCTTTTAAATCACTTGCTTCATACGCAACTACACCAAAAACTAGTTTTCGTGAGATGGAAATTAACACAAAATCCATTTTCAGCATATATACAATCATATAGTAATAAAAATTTTTTTATAGTTAGATGGTTATTTCAAAAAAAACTTGTAAAGTTAGAGACATTTTGCTAATCACTAATAAAACATATAAAATTTTCTATAATGTATTAATAAAAATAAATAGAAATAATAAATTTTAAGTGAATAATAACCATATTATTAAATACCAAAAGAAAATGCCCATTTTTAATCAAGGTACATGTAAGTGATATTAGTTTTACTCATGTAATTTGGATCATTAAAAACATTTAAAAATAGAATTTTTTGAAAACAACTATATAGATGAGTTGAGGGATTGGGGTGTTACACATCAGTATAAACACAAACATAGTTGAGCACACTTATAAAAAATTATATGTAAGGATTTTTTATTGGGTGAAATGTAGATCATTTTTAATAATAAAAATAAATAATAATTATAATAAACAT
>CAUDNR010002691.1:58607-71295 GCA_958430865.1 Entrophospora sp. SA101 | reverse complement strand
TGGGACTGGTTGATTATTTTAAACAATATAAATAATCCGTGTAACATTTTACGTGATATTTGAATGTCCACCATGCTTGTCCACTATGCTGTTTAACGGATTTAATGGATTTTTCATATAATAATAAATTCAGTTTACTGGATATTTTTTAAAAATTCATATATGTCACTCATAATAAATTTTTCTCAATATTATGTATAACGATGATCTTTACTATTTTGGGCTAATAAGAGTAATGACGCGCAATTATTAAATACACAGTGAAACTCGATTTAGCGGATAAGTTTGGCCCAAGAAATTTATCCGCTAAATCGAAATATCCGTAAAAACGAGAAATTTGGAATTAGCGGATTTTATATTAAAAATCATGTGACATCAGTTACATAAAAATCTTATTTATTTATAATTAACAAATTTTACAATATATATGTAAATAATAAAATAATAATATTATAAATGACAAAAAAAATAAATTTATTTTTATTCTAGCATATAATATTCTTCAATCCTTGTTTGTATATACTCTTTCTTGAGAATTTTTGTAAGAAATTTCCCTTTTTAATTTATTGACATTTCTAATTATTTGGAAATCAATTTCCAAATTTTTTTGTTGTACATACTTGAGTGCAGTTTCCAAACCTTTTATAGCTTCTGTGCTAGTGATTGTCGGTTCAGGTTTGTCCATTGTATCATTGTTATCTTCGTCTTCATGTGCTGATTGTCCTCTTACAATACTCACAATTTCTTGTTCTGTTATTTCCTCCTGAACAGCAAGATTCTGATCAATAGTAATAAATTCATTTGCATCTAGATGATTTGTAAAGGGAAGTTGATTGATTAAATCATTTATCTCACTTAATTCTGATTGATTATTTGAATTTTCAACTATTGAATCAGTTGGACTTTGATTATTATTGACTATCATGGTTTTCGCCCAACTGTTTCTAATTGTTCCAACTGTTACTTGTTCCCAAGCTTTAGAAGTAAAATTAATTGCATCAAAAATATTGATTTGAGGTACTTCATTATTATTATTCTCTGATTCTTCATAAGCTTTTATTCTATTTTGACAAAGCAATTTTCTATATTTTGACTACAAAAAAAAATTTTGAAAATTAATTCATTTAAATGTGAACATTAATTAAAAATTTATTTAATCACCTTTAAGCTATAGATTATTCCTTGATCTAAAGGCTGTAGAATAGATGTGGTGTTAGGAGGTAAAAAATGAATTCGTATATTTGATAAAGTAGGTACATTTTCTGTGTTATGAGAACTAGCATTATCTAAAAGCAAGATTATTTTTCTATTCTTTCGAATCATTATATTATTGAACCTTTCTAAATAGTGTTTAAAAATACTTCTTTGCATCCATGCCTTAGCATTCCAGTAATACCACACGGGAAGTGTATTTTTGGAAATACCTCTCAAACATTTTGGATTTTCAGATTTATGGATGAAAAGTGCAGGAAGTTTTTCACCAGTTAAACTACAAGTAAGCATGGCAGTTATACGATCTTTAGGGCGTTTTTTCCCCATAACTGGTGTATGAGCAATTGTCCTATTAGGTTCTAGTTTCCAGAATATTGCAGTCTCATCACAATTCCATATATCTTCGGGATTATATTCTTGTAAGGTTTCTTGAAGTTGAAGGCGCATAGCAGCAATTTCATGATTGGGTGCACTCAATGATTCACCTCTTTTTTTGTAACTATGTAAATTATTTCTATTTTTAAAATTGTTTAACCATCCTATAGAAGCATTGAAATCACTAATTCCAAAAAGATTAGCAAATTCTTTTGCCTTTTCTTGAATAATAGGGCCACTGAATGTTAAATTTCTAACCAAAAGTTGATCAACCCAGATCCTTGTTGCTTCTTCAATATCAGGATAACCAATTTTTTTATTTCTATATAGATTGTTATTATTTAAACTTTCATCATAATCTAACCATTGAGGAGATTGACTCAATATATCGGAAACAGACTGTACAGATATTCCAAATTCATGGGCCAATTCAACACCTTTAATGCTTGGATTATTCTTTTTTTTTTCACATAATTCTTTTTTTTGTGCTTTGGTCAGTATTTTTCTTGTTTTCTACATAGTTTAAAATAATGATTAATTATAATGAATCATTTTATTCACAATTTAAATCTTATTTATATTACTTTAGATTGGTTTGAATTTTCTTCTGATCTGTTTTGTGAGTACATATTTTCAACTTTATTATTAAAAGTATAGTTGTTTTATTTTTAAATTGATAAAGTTTTTTTTTTGATTATAGACAAAGGTGGATATTTCCTTCCCTTTATATAAGAAAAAATTTTCCTATTGATTAAATCATAAGTTTTATTTTCACGAATCAATTATACAAGCCATAAATTTTAACTTTACAAATCATAAGTTTTATTTTACATTTAATTATTTTTAATTATAATAATAAGCTATTGTTTCTATTTTTTCCAAAAATATTGACGCTTAAAATCATAATTTTTTTATTTATTTTAATCATATGAATCATGTTATATTATCGTATGTTATTATCATACGTTACGTTTATTTTATCATACGTTATTTTTTTAAATTTTCTAAACGGTAATGATCATCATTATCCGTTATATCGAAATAAATTTGTTAATGTACGACATTAAAAGGTTTAAAAAAATATCCGGTATACCGAATATATATAAAAATCCGCTAAATCCGTTAAATCAAGATAAAATAACTATAAAAAAATTCTGTTCCGAAATTTTATCCGTTAAACCCCTAAATCCGCTAAATCGAAATCCGCTAAATCGAATTTCACTGTGTATAATATTAAGAATGTAATAATCAGCAATACATCCACAATTTAATCTAACATATTCCTAGCTATTTCTTGGCAATGACACTATCAATATGTCATTTCCTTTTATTTCTTTATATGCTAAAATCATAAATATTGTAAAAGGACAAAGTGAAGTTCATTACAATGAAACAAATGAAACAAATGAACCTGAGCTGATGATCATTAATATAGAAGCTATAAAAGCTCCAGAAACTATACTTAAATATGTACAACAAAAAATTTTAGATATTGGTTTTCAAGTAATTAGAAATGTCAAAAGATTAAAAAGTGAAATTTCTTACAAAATTCTCAAGAACAAGTGCAAACAAGAATGGAAGATTATTATAATGTCAATGTTTTAAGTGAATGAATTGTTTTTTTTAATTTTTTTACCAACTGTATTTTTATTATCATCATTATTATTTGCATTCATATTATTAAAAATAAAATTGATTTTTTACGTAACATGTATTGTATGATTTAATCAAAAATTCAATTTTTTATGGATATTTTGGTATTATGGATGACTCGGTATAGTGGATAAATTTCTTGGAACAAACATATCCGTTATACTGAGACTTGCTGTGTATTCCATTTTTGCAATGAACAGCAATAGCCTCAATAATTTTGTTTCTTTAGCATTAATGATTGAATCAATCATCCCCAATAAGTTTAATCTTTTAACAAATATTGTTAGCTTTTTCCACTTTTAAAGCAAAAAAGTACTAAAATAATTTATATACTTAATGTACCCTTATAAAAAGGATATAAGTATATTAAATAAATAAATAAAAAAAGGAACAAGCAAGCAAATCATGAAAAACATAATAAATGAACAACAACAAGCAAATAAATGAAATTGAAACATTTAAAAAGCAATTAGTTGATAAAGAGGAAGAACTAAAACTAAAAATTTGACATGTGACAGGTCAACCTAGTGAAGACAGTTATTCTTCTGGTCATCAATGATACAAAAGACTAAATAAAAAATGAATGGATGAAGGCAAGTTAAGAATGGCAGTAGATCCTAATGAAACTAGAGAATGAGCTAAAAATTGTAAAAGAGTTTGATTTGACAGTATCACTATTGAAGAGATGTTAGAAGGGTTTATTGATTATTCGAAAGGTTTAGCAACAAATTGTTCTAGTCATATTGCAGAGTCAAGCAGAAGAGGTTGTCAACTTTATGATCAAAGAAAAGAATTCAAAAAGAGAATTGAAGGGTTTGAGAAGTATAAGGAGCAAGTTGAAAATTTGGAAACAAAACTTACAGAAATTTTATCAGTTTGACATAAGGAACAGGAAGAAATTAATACTATTTCTTGAGAAGACCAATTTCATTACTGAGACTTGGAAGAGTTAAAAGAATTATCAGGCAGAACAAAGAAGGAATTAAATAAAGTTGTCTTTGAAGTCATTGAGAAATTAGAACAAAGTGCTAAAGACTTAGCTGAAGCAATAAATACAGCTGAAGCATGAAAAAATTGACAAAAAGGTCTTTTGAATGATGAAATCAAAGAAAAATTGCTAATGCTCCAAAAGTCTGCAAATTTGCAAGAAGAATTAGCCCAAAAATTAGAAATGTTAAGAAAGAATGATCGGAGATTTGAGGATGAAGCAAAAGAAAAAGAAGAATTAAAAATACAACTATATTTGGAAAAACCCCCCTTTACCCTCTCTTCCTAAAGAAGTAGAAAGTAGGACTTTAAATAAACAAAGCATTTTCAAGCAATTAAAAACAAAAATGAAAGCCAAGGTTCAGCAGTTGCAGAAATTAATCAAAAGAGAAAAGTTTCACAGTCAAGCAATTGTTGCTAAAATAGGAGTTCTAGTTAAGTAGTCATGAGAGAACTGCTTTACATAATCTTAGATTTAGAAGAATGACAGCAGTAATTCTACTTGTGTTTTCTGCCCTGGTTTAAAAAAAGCAGTTTGTCAAATCAGAACATGAAGCAAAGCAACTGGTGAAATGGTTGAAAGTGATAAGGCTTGTGAAAACTGTAAAGAGAAGTTTGAAAATAATGAATTGCCTAAGTGTGATTGTGGAAGATTAAAGACTAGATATACTTGTGATTGCAAAGAAGAGAAAAATGAAAAAGAACTTCCTCTTTTACCTCATCAAAATGGAGGAATGGCACTTTTTTACAAACAGCAAATAAATGGCTTGCAAGAAAAGGAAAGACAGTTAGAAGAGGAAGTAGATACACACTTGGAAGCTTTAGGAGTGGCTGAAGATTGGCATAAAAGACAGAAACAGGAATTATTAGATCAAATTAAGCAATTAGAAAAAGAAAATAAACAACTAAAAGAATTAACTCCACGAGAATTAATAAAAGAGATCAATGAGTTAAAAACTCAATTAACTCAATTACAACAACAAAATGGTCAATTAATTGCTCAAATTGAAGTTAAAGAAACTAAAAAATGACTTTGATTGAAAATTAAAGTTGGAAAAAAAGTAATTATTTTTTTTATCAAGTTATTCTGCAAGTTTTCTTTTTGTTCTAGTGAATTTGTATTAATGAATTGACTTGAAGGTTTTCCATACAGTACAGATAAAGAATTAAATTCTTCAATCAAATTAATCTGGTAATTTTTTTAGATGGTTTAATAATGGTATAATATGTATTAAGTTAAAATAAATATGATTCTTACATTTTTTAATCTATTAGTATTTTTAATTGATTTGATATCGTTTTGAACAAATATTTTCTTTGCCTAATAAAATAAAATAAATATATTTTATTTATTTATTTATGATTTATGAATAATTTTAAACTTACCAATTCAATATTAAATTTTAATAATTTATAAATAAATAAATATCTTTCTTTAACTTCTCTATCACCATTGTCATCATCATCATCATGACTATTAACACCATCTCTACAGTTATCATTATTATTGCCATCATTTTCTTCTTCATTATTATTAAAAATTATTTTATACAATTTAATTAAATTATTTTTGCATTCATTTGGTCTAACTAAAAATAGTTTTACATTGAAATCAATTAATTTTAATTTTAATTCTTTATTTAATCCATTAATATTGTTGATATTGTTATTACTATTATTGTTGTTGTAATTAGAAAAGTTATCTATTATATACTCCAATATATATGGTGATTCATCTAAATCTAATCCTATTGTTGTTAATATATTTAAATAAGATATTAACAGTTTAGACTTAGAAATAACCTTATGAGTTGTACTAGAAGTATATGATGATGAAGTTGTAGTATTAAATGAAATTGGTTTTTTAAAGAAATTGTTAATTGAATTAAATAATTTCAGCAATGTTGATTTGAATTTTTTTTCAACTTTACTTGGAATTTTATACAAAAATTCTAACAAAAATTATAAGTTAATATTATTAATAATAACATCAATCAATAAATCAATTAACCATTAGCAATAATAACCATTACCTTCAATAATGATTATAATATAATAAATAATAATATCAATTTCAGTTTCTAAAAATTTAATAAATAATTCCAAAGTATAATCTTGAATATTTTCAACTTTTAAACTTATGTTTCCAATCGTTTCCAACATTCTTTTCACCATTAAATCATTTGATATTGTGATATAACTAATTATTTCATCAATAATATCTTTGGCATTTTTTTCATTTGCAATCAATTCAAATATTTCCAATTTTTTCATAATTATAAATGAGGATTCTTTAATTCTAAATGGCGAAAAAAAACAAACTATATATAAATAAATAATTATCAGAGTGAAACACATTAATAAAATTTTTTACCTTATATAAAAATGTTTATAATCATTTTCTAATAATAAATTCTTAAAATTTTTAGCATTTGATAAATTTATTAATAAAATCAAATGTTCCAATGTTGAATAAATTATTTCCGAATTAGTTGATAATAGAAATATTGAAACCAATTGATCTAATAGAAAAAATCAATCATCAATGATATCAATAATTAATTATATGATAATAATAGTTTAATTCATCATCATTATCATCATCATTGATTAATTACCTTTCAATCTTTTATAAACATCTTCATGAATATCATTTAAATCTTTTGTTAAATTTAAAAATAAATTCATTGTTGCTAATCTTAATCCACAATTATTATGTTTTAATTTGTCATCCAATAAATTCTAACAATTGATAAATTTTCGTAAATAGACTATTGTTAACCACAAAAAATCCTAAATAAATCTTTGTTGTTCACTTACCAAAATATTAAATATTTCATCCTCATTAACCGGATTATATTTAGTGATAATATTATTAATTATAAAAGTTTGGTGCCATTCATTGAACTCATCAATTCTTTTTAATAAATAATAAATAAGGCTTTTATTAATCTTTAATTCTCCGTTAATGCCACTTTTTTTATTTCCTAATATTAATATTTCATTTAATGCTATCAAACTATTTCCAGCAACTTCAATATCTTTATCATTTAAAATGTTATAATATAATTGATCAAGCAATTGTGTATCTAAAAAATGTTAATATTCAATAATTATAAACTATTTTATAATATGCTATGTTATGTTATAAATATTACAGTATAATTTATCCTTTACCTAATAGATGTTTTGGTGAAAAACGAAACAGTTTAATACATGACATTGCAGCTGTTTTACGAACATATGGATTAATATCTGACAATGATGACGTTATTGAATCCATCATATAAGGTAAATAGTCAAGTATTCTATTGTAAAATATAAATGTTAACTAGATTATAATTAGAACAGATATAATGCAACAATTACTATTGTTATTATACCTTAGTGAACATAATGTTCTTAATGCTAATCCTCTGACTAAAAAATTATCATCTTGAAGATCTTTTTGAAAAGTATTTATTGCTAAAATCGCTAAATCACTATTTTTCTCTGCTTGTGTTGAAATATAAATATATGATAATTTCTTTAAAACCAAATCTTTTGTTGATGCGACCTTTAAACATTTTATTATTAGCAATTAAAGTAATTAAATTAAATACGCGTACAAGTTTTTAATTGCTGACCTTCACAACTTCACCAAATAACGATGATACGTCAATACCATTAGCCATTGCTTCCAATATTTTCTTTATAATTACACGTTTTGAAGACTGGATTAATCCTTTTTGATTTATTGTCACATTTTCACCAGCCTCCTTTAAACTTCTACTTAACTCAAATATTTCTCTGCTTTGGTAATTGTCAAATAATGAAGTCTTATTTGTAATCATGATAATTGGAAAATACGTTGGCAATAAGATAATTAATTTTGTTGTTGAAAAATTTAATATTTAATATGTCGATCTTTTCCGTTTATCACGATAATCTTTTTCGCCACCATTCATTCCTTAAAATAAATTTTCTCTTAAATAAATAAAATGTCAGACATTCGCATTCGTGACGGTATTTATCCGAAAATTATCAGTTTTACATTATTATTATAATAATATTAACATCATCTTAAATAATAATTCCTTCTTGAATCTACCAGCACTAAATGAACTTGATGATAAACGGATCAAACAAGTAAAGCCATTAATTCAGCCTCAAATTTTAATGGAAGACTTTCCACTTACCTTCCAAGCAGCGCAAAGTGTTATACTTGGTCGTTCTGGTGCTGAAAGCATTATAAAAGGTCAAGATGACCGACTTCTTGTAATAGTTGGTCCTTGTTCAGTTCATAGTGTTCCTGCTGCTCTCGAATATGGTAAAAATATATCAAAAATATATCAAAAATAAACTTGTTTATGTAGCATTATATGTATAGAAGCATTTATTACTTATTTATTACAATCATCATAAATTTAGCTGAAAGATTAAGTAAGTATTCAGCTGGTGCAAGTAGTGACTTAGCCATCATAATGCGAGTTTATTTCGAAAAACCAAGAACTACAGTGGGGTGGAAAGGGCTGATAAATGATCCTAAATTAAACAATAGGTGGCTATTATAATAATTGTAGGTCACATTTATATGTGATGTATATAAGTGTAATATTAATACAAATTTCTTAGTTTTCAAATAAATCAAGGTTTACGAGTTGCACGTAATTTATTATTAGATATAGTAAGTAGACACAACTCTTTTGAGAAAATCATTACTTATTTTATTTTCATTTTTTATTTATTTTAAAACAACTTA
The DNA here is from genome assembly GCA_958430865.1 of Entrophospora sp. SA101. Classification (NCBI taxonomy): domain Eukaryota; kingdom Fungi; phylum Glomeromycota; class Glomeromycetes; order Entrophosporales; family Entrophosporaceae; genus Entrophospora; species Entrophospora sp. SA101. The sequence goes on along the minus strand of CAUDNR010002691.1, from coordinate 62,327 downwards.
AAATTTAAATAGAATCAATTGGGAGTTCCATGTGGGTGTGAATTTCTTGATACAATCACACCACAATACATTGCAGATTTGGTTGCTTGGGGTGCTATTGGTGCAAGAACTACTGAATCACAAGTACATCGTGAATTAGCTTCAGGTTTATCTGTACCTGTTGGTTTCAAAAATGGTAAATATAAATGTATATAAATGTGAGAGAAAGAGAGAGCATGCATGCATATGTAGTATTAATTCTTTTGACAATATATAGGTACTAATGGAAGTATTGATGTAGCTGTTGATGCAATCAAAGCTGCTAGTGCTAAACATAACTTCTTATCGGTTACAAAGCAGGGATTAAGTGCAATAGTGGAAACAGAAGTAAGTTATACAATAAAAATAAAGAAATTGATAAAATATAAATTATTCACTAAATACCAACATACAAAAATATAAATAAATTAGGGAAATGATTCTTGTCATATAATTTTAAGAGGTGGTACACATGAACCTAATTATTCAGCAGAAAATGTAAAAAATGCTGTATCAAAATTAGAAGCTGCAAAGCTCACTGCACGTATAATGATTGATTGTAGTCATGGTAATAGTCAAAAGGTTTTTAGTAAACAAGTCGATGTGGTTAAAGATATTGTGAGTATTGAATGATGAATGAATATTCTCTTGTGATTGTGAATTAATTAATCTATTTGATTAATTTTTGTAGGTTGAACAACTTAAAACTTCGCCTACAGGATTCAATATAATGGGTGTAATGATTGAAAGTAATTTGGTAGAAGGTAGCATTAAATATTTTTATTTTTATTTGTGTTATGGTTATGATTATAATAATCCAATAATAATAATAACAATTATATAGGACGTCAAGATCTTCCACCAGATGGAGGTGCAAATCTTACTTATGGTCAATCAATAACAGATGCATGCATTGGTTGGGAAACTACAGTTCAAGTTTTAGATCTGTTACGTGAAGGTGTTCATGCTAGAAGGACTCGCAATGGTAAGGTGTAAATGGGATAAATATATAAGGAGATAATAAATGAAAAATTTGATTTTCAATACATGTTATAAAGTATTTTTTATGTTTTTAAATATCCAATAAATTAAATTTATTTATTTGATTAATTAATTGATTGATTGATTAGATTTATAAAAAAAAATTGTCCAAATGAAATTTAAATCACATTAAACACATAAAAAGAACATTATATGACAAGAGTAAATAAGGTACCTACTTACCATACATAATCACTAACATTGAAATAAGAGATAAACCCTAGTTATAATCTTTCTATTAATATAAAGATGGAGATCATAATAAATATATATTAGCAGCATTGATATGTTTAGTTAAAGACACACCATCAATTGATGATTTATTGTTATTGATCAAGAAACATAATTTTGATTCAATATTAATTCCTAGAATTGAACAAGTTCCAAAATATCCTGCTATAATTAAATCTCAATTTATAAGTGAAGACAATTATGGCCAATCAATTACCATGAGAATGATAAAAAGTGAGTATATATGAAAGAGGGAAAGGGAAGCAAGAAGGAGTGAAGGAGATTTTTGTTATTTATTTTATAATTATGATGTATATTACAAAAATTTATAAACTTAACCTATTTATGTTCATAATAACAAATATAGTAGAAAATAAAGATATAAAATAGCTAAAAGGATATATGCAAAGAGCTATTGAACTAGCTAAAATAGCCAAATCAAATCAAGAGGTGTGTTGATATTTGAATACATTGATATTACAGTATCTTTGTGTGCATACATAACTCCAATCAATCAATTAATCATTTCCCTAATTTTAAAGATTCCAATTGGTTGTGTAATAGTAGATCCAAAAGGTTTAAGAATATTAGCAGAATGTTATGATTCAAGAGCAACTACAAGACATCCACTTAAACATGCAATTATTAAATGTTTAGATGTTGTTACATCTGTAGAAAGTTGTAATACATTTACAACTCAGCATGATTATGGGCACCAAAACTCATTAAAAAGAAAAATTGATGGTGGTGATCAGCAACCAATAATACAGATTACTGATTTTGATGTTGATGTTGTTGATGTTGATGATGGTGTTTATAATGTTGAAGAGAAGAAGTCAGAAAAAAGATTAGTGAATGAAAAAATTAATGATGATGGTGATAATGATGAAAGCCAGGGAAATTGTCAAATGATGTAGTAGCATATTTATGTAAAGGTATGACTTATTTGTTACCCATGAACCTTGTATAAATGTAAGTAATTGCATACAACAATAAACAATAATATAATGACTAAAATGATTACAATATTTATTATTGTGTTCAATGGCACTTTTATGTTCATGTATTGGAAAAGTTTGTTATGGAAAGCCAAGTATAGTTGCTGGTGGTTTAGAATCATGTTTTAAATTACATACTCATAATTCATTAAATCATCATTTCAAAGTATTTGAGGGTAGAGTGTAGGTAACACAAATTTCCACTATGATATATGGATGAATTTTTTTGGTTGCTGATCACTAAACAATTAAAAAAAGGAAAATATTATATACAGAAAGGTTCTTTTTATGGAATATACAGAACCCTACCAAAAATAGCAATTCATTCTATAAAAAAGGAAACTAAATTGTAGCTCAAAATTTTTGTAAAACCAATGTGACATTTATCACAGACGTGATGATTAAATTTGTGGGCTGGGGGTGGCAGGAATTACACAGTGTTTACCAACTCTAAGAATTAATCCTTATTTGTCACATAGGTTCTGTATATTTCATAAAAGAACCTTTCTGTATATAATATTACCCTTAAAAAAAAAGGAAATAAAAAATTTTAAAAAATAGGACTTCACATGATTTTATTTTTAAAATTATTTCTTACCTGTCAGTGTGCAAATCCTTTCTCTTTTTTTAATTAGTGCGTGTAACATTCGCTTGAATGCCAATAATTTCTTTTAACATTTATAACACAAACTTCTAATAGATTAAAAAAACGATATATATAAAAAATTTTCTTGAAGTTTCAATAAATATTTTGGTACCTTTTATTTAAAATAAAGCTGCTTTTCGAACTCACAATAATGGGTTAATAATGGGTTAATAATGGGTTAAAATACACATGAAAATTTACACTAAAAACGTTGATTCTTTTCAACAAGGCAGCTTTATGCTGATTACAATAGTCAATAAACCAAAGCGAACCTTGTTCTTTAGACTTCATTAGTACCATAAAGATGACTCACTTGACAGAATTTTCAAAAATATATAAAATGTATATCTTCATTACTTTTTATTGAGCAATGTCACTTAGATCTGCTTTCATATTTAAAGTAGGTAAGATAGTTTAATGTTTATTCTTCAGAAATTTATTCTTGGATAACAGATGTAATGTAGTTTTAGCTTCTAATGTAGTTACACATCTTGATCTTTTTTATGATGTTTTATTGACAAATATGTCCATATTACAATTCAAAGAAGAAAGCAAAACAATCACAAAGGTTATTACGATCACAAAGGTTATTGTAACCACCATCAAAAGTTGTGACTAACATCTATATTCTTGATTGGTATTATTTGGATGGTGTGTCTAAAGGTTGGTTGGTAAGTATCTTCATAATTTATGTCATCGCCATATCTTGTCAATTCTATCTTCAATATATTATCATAATAAAAAAAGTTAATTCTGAAATTTCAAAAGATTTAAGAATAATGATTT
>CAUDNR010002691.1:22918-58597 GCA_958430865.1 Entrophospora sp. SA101 | reverse complement strand
AACTCATTTGTAGTGTATATGAATTGATCAACAAAATTTCTAGAATTGATTTCCAAATTTGGAAATCTCCCTGACTGCAATAGCTAGCTGTATTATAGATACAGCAGATCCGCATTTGTGGATGTTAGATAATTTTCCTAAAAAGGTCTGGAAATTTATGTCTTCAAATGAAATTTCTAATTACAGTGCTTCCAATTATGAAAAATTAACAATTATTATAATTAAAAAACTCAAGGAACATTTGTAAGTGTTTTTTTGTGGAAGTGTTTTCATATATACATACACAAATATAATTCATCTAATATTTTGATTATTAGTTCTGAGTTAAGAAGTAGCAATGAATACACTAAATACATAAAATCTGATATAAATGAAGGTACTTGGTCGTTGGATGCAATTTGGATGCCACTCAGGATTTCACTTAGGGGTTCCAATGATATAAAATTATTGATGTAAATAAAATTTATTTCTTTGTTAAAATATAAATAAATTACTTTATTTATTATTTAATTTTTTGATTTAATTAGACCAGAAAAAATCAACCAAAGTTCTAAAAAAAGAATCCGTGACCAGAGCAATGATTCATTTAGTAGCAATTCCAAAAATGGCAATGATGAAAACAATAAACAAGTTTGGAGAATTGACATTTCTTTTTATAGAATGGATTGATTAAATATTAATTAAACTTTACTTTTTTTTAGAGTCATCATCAAGGACATAAGTCAGATGCAACATTTCTCACTAGAATGAAATACAAAAATGACCACAAATTGATGCCATTTGAACTCTTTGTTTGCGAGGTTGTGGGTCATCCTTGGCTCAATGATAAACAAAAATATTTAGATGACACCAGAAAAGCATACAGGATGTTAAAAGACATGCATGACCTGATTTCGAATTATTTTTTCCAAAAATATGGTGTAATTAAATGGGATGATGACTTGAATATTGAAAATTTGGAAGTTTTTGCAATTATCATCAATGGTAATTTTTTATATTTACTGCAAATAATGATTTGCTTAATTATAAATGTATTAATCTTTTTCACAATTTAAAAGGATTTAATTTAAGTGTATACAGTATGGACAAGCCAACTGCTCAAGTATATAGAATTAGATTAGTAGAGTCAACAACTGTACCAGTTCAAAATGAGTATGCAAGCTATTATGAAGTCATTGGAAGACTTGTGGTAAATATTCAAATATTTGTTCATTTAAGACAATTAAAATAAAATATTTTATTTTAATAAATTAGAGTGTAACAAGCCATTACTCTCAGTTGATAAGAGATTTAGATAATAAACTTAAATTATCAAAAAAAAAAAGTCTTGATAATAAACCACTAAAAATCTCAAAAACCAGTTTATCACCAAAAATTCATTCCTAAAATTTCATGAGTTATTTATTTTAAAGATTATTGCTTATAACAAATAAAAAACATTATATTTGGCAGATTTTTATTAAACTCACTATATTGATATTGTTGATTCCAATTTTCAATTGTTTGAATTTCTTGATAATGTCATTTTATCCTTTTTATTATAAATATTATTTGTTATGAGATACATGCAGCCCAAATTGTTTTGCTGATGCCAAAACTCAAAATTAATTATGACATTCACTACAGGGATGATGATTTTTTGTGATTCACATAATTTCTGTGATATAAGAAACCAAGTAATGTCACCACAAAAATTCACAAAAAATAGGTTACATTGCAGAATTTATTTTCTGAATTAAAGTTATATATTTTGAATGGTGTTTACATATTTGTTGATTTTTAATCGATATTTTATATTATCAATCTACTTTTTTAACAAGCTGTAATGACTTCCTGTTTTAAAGAATTCAGTAATATCAATTCATTCTCGAATGAGAGAATATCCTGGAGTCTTTAGAAATGATTCAGGAATAATGTTTTGTATTTTATTGTGACAAATCTGTTGATTGAAACACGAATCAACAATAGACAGTCATGTCAATGGTATTAAGCATGAAACAAATATGAAGCTAAACAACAAGTATCTCACCAACAAACTCTTCAAACTACACTTAGAGCAGCAGATTTCAAAAAAATTGTAATAGAGGATTTAATAGATGCATTTGTTGGTGCTGATATACCACTTCAAAAGGAGGCACCATTCCACAAGCTCCAACTCTAAGACAAATATATCCAAATGTTTTCAAAAGACATTTTTCTTCTCTTAAATTGCTATTTGATTCCAAACCAGTTTCTATCATTATGGATGAAAGTTTAGATGATTGTGCTTGTAGTGTAGTGAATACTATTTTTGCATACCACAATTACACCAAGCTTGTTTCAGTTGATTTTTTAGATGAAGTCAATAATTCAACAATTGGTCAGACTCTTTTTTACATCTTAGCAAAATACAATATACCTTTTGATAAACCAATTGTTTTTTTGTCAGATTCTGCTGCATATATGAAAAAAAGTTTTCATGAGGTATTACATCCTGTTATGAGAAAATTAATTCATGTACCATGCTGTGCACATATTATGAACTTGATTGGGTAAATTTTTTTATTCTTAGTCCACATAAAGTTCATTTATTTGGTATTCAAGATGAAGCAATAAGGGAGCAAATTAATTATGTTCTTAATGAAGATGAAATCATAGGAAAAGGTCCTAATGGCACTCTTAGCATGATTTTTGATGGAATTAAAAAATTGAATAAAGGTGAAAAGCATTTAAAAATTACTTGTGATAATGCTGGTGGACAAAATAAAAATAATGTGACTATTTGATTTTATTTATATTTGGTAATTTGTGGTTATTGTGAAAGTATTGAATTGAATTTCATGATTCCAGGACATACCAAATTCAAGTGTGATGGTAGTTTTGGCTTGATTAAAAAACTCTATAGAAGAACAAGAGTAGACTGTCTGGGTCATGTGGTTGAGGTGGTAAAAAAGTCTAGCCCAGCTGGATTAAATAAAGCTCAGTGTTATGAAGGTGGAAAGGCTTTCAATACTTAGATATTAAAGCTATTTTGGGAATTTATTTCAAGAAATTAAATGGTCTACAAAAATATCAACACTTTTTTTTTGAAGCAGCTAGTCCTGGTATTGTAAAAACTCAAACAGTTGCCAATGGAACTTTTATTAAATTTAATTTATTGCAAACTAGAAAATCAGATGTTTCTCAAATTATTAAAGAAATTAAAGTTTTCTCTGTTTTAGTGTTGACACCACCTCCCTTGGATTACAAAAGACAAGAATATCTTTATCAAAACATTCGTCCATTTGTTAGAGATAAGTTTAAAGAAATTACTTGTCCAAAACCAATTTATGCTGACAATGAATAGAAAATTTAAAAATAAATTTTATTACTTCATTATTATATTAATAAAATAATTATATACTTAATAATGCTTTTATAAAAGAAAGATATTTAACAAAAAATCATGGTAAACATTATAAATGAACAACAACAAGCAAATAAAGAATTATTAATGAAATTGAAATATGAAAAGGCAATTAGTCAATAAAGAGGAAGAACTAAAACTAAAAATTTGACATGTGACAGGTCAACCTAGTGAAGACAATTATTCTCCTGGTCATTGATGATACAAAAGACTAAACAAAAAATGAATTGATGAAGGCAAGTTAAGAATGGCAGTAGATTCTAATGAGACTAGATCATGAGCCAAAAATCGTAAAAGAGTTTGATTTGACAGTATCACTATTGAAGAGATGTTAGAAGGGTTTATTGATTATTCAAAAGATTTAGCAACAAGTTGTTCTAGTCATATTGCAGATCCAAGCAGAAGAGATAATCAACTTTATAATCAAAGAAAAGAATTTGAGAAGAGAATTGAAGGGTTAGGGAAGTATAAGGAGCAAGTTGAAAATTTAGAAACAAAACTTACAGAAATTTTATCAGCTTGACATAAGAAACAGGAAGAAATTAATTCTATTTCTTGAGAAGACCAATTTCATTACTGAGACTTGGAAGATTTAAAAGAATTATCAGGCAGAACAAAGAAGGAATTAAATAAAGTTGTCTTTGAAGTCATTGAGAAATTAGAACAAAGTGCTAAAGACTTAGCTGAAGCAATAAATACAGCTGAAGCATGAAAAAATTGACAAAAAGGTCTTTTGAATGATGAAATCAAAGAAAAATTGCTAATGCTCCAAAAGTCTGATAAAATGCTTGAAGAGGAAATAACAAAGAATGCAAAATTTAAAAAGAATTAGCCCAAATGATTGGAGATTTGAGGATGAAGCAAAAGAAAAAGAAGAATTAAAAACACAACTATATTTGGAAAGAAAACCCTTACCCTCTCTTCCTAAAGAAGTAGAAAGTAGGACTTTAAATAAACAAAGCATTTTCAAGCAATTAAAAACAAAAACAAAAGCCAAGGTTCAGCAGTTGCAGAAATTAATCAAAAGAGAGAAGTTTCACAGTCAAGCAATTGTTGCTAAAATAGAAGTTCTAGTTAAGTAGTCATGAGAGAACTGCTTTACACAATCTTAGATTTAGAAGAATGACACAGCAGTAATTCTACTTGTGTTTTCTGCCTTGGTTTGAAAAAAGCAGTTTGTCAAATCAGAACATGAAGCAAAGCAACTGGTGAAATGGTTGAAAGTGAGAAGGCTTGTGAAAACTGTAAAGAGAAGTTTGAAAATGATGAATTGCCTAAGTGTGATTGTGGAAGGCTAAAGACTAGATATACTTGTGATTGCATAGAAGAGGAAAATGAAAAAGAACTTCCTCTTTTACCTCATCAAAATGGAGGAATGGCACTTTTTTATAAACAGCAAATAAATGGCTTGCAAGAAAAGGAAAGACAGTTAGAAGAGGAAGTGGATACTTGGAAGCCTTAGAAGTGGCTGAGGATTGGCATAAAAGTCAGAAACAGAAATTATTAGATTGAATTAAGCAATTAGAAGAAGAAAATAAACAACTAAAAGAATTAACTCTGCAAGAATTAATAAAAGAAATCAATGAGTTTAAACCTCAATTAACTCAATTACAACAACAAAATGGTCAATTAATTGCTCAAATTGAAGTTAAAGAAACTAAAAAATGACCTTGATTGAAAATAAAAGGTAATTAAAAATTAACAAAGTTGAAAAAAAAGCAATCATTTGTTTTAGTTTTTTATTCTGCCAGTTTTCTTTTTTTTCTTGATTCTTTACTAGAATTCTCTAATACTCTTTTGAAAACTCTTTCCTCTTGATAAATTTCATAGGTAATCTTTTCTTTGTCTAAATATGTTTGCAAAGATTTGGTATCTGCTAATTTAAAAATGTAAGGAGCAATTTTTTCACTTTGTTCCTTTTTCAAAATACTTCTAATGGTGCTGTAATTCTTTGGTTCCATAGTAGATCTGGTATAAATGAGTTTCATATTAACTATTTTTGTCTAGATGAATATCAAGTTCACATTAATATTAAGCATGTTATCTGAAATTGGCTCTCTTAATAAATGATTGCTGCCTAATTCGAAATGCCAAAATAGTTTTTCATAGATGCTGAAATTAATCTTATTAGTTGCCGAAATTATATCTGAAATTATTTGAACACTTTTACTAAATAGTCGAAATTCTGGGTAGTATTTTATGCCTATAGATATAAAGAATATTGTAAATCCGAAATTGCTTGCCAAAATTGTTTTTTTCAAAATCCATTTCGGCTAACATCCTTAGTTCACATTACATTGTTAAACAAACAATATTGATCCCTGAAATTTGTGGTAATACCAATTACAATGTTCACTTTGTCTGGTTTTGTTTCAGTATGCCCCATATAAAAAAAGAGATTAACAGTTAACTAAAGTAATTACTAGTTGCAATGATTTCAACTACCATTATTTTTAATAAATATAGTAAAGATGATCTTGAGAGGCCTTGGTGAGGTAATAGATGTTATGATGGCACCAGGGTCTGTCCCCGAAAAAACAACTTTCTGCTGTGAAGAAAGATGCCCATGATTGCTGAACTAGAGTGACAACCATTCTTTTTTAAATAAAACTAGAATAATGACAAGTGGCAATAACCACCATCATTTTTATGATAAGCACTTATCATTAACAATGGCACCATGATCATTTTTTTGTTTTTTTCTTTTGTTTCCAGAAGACATTGTTTTTTAGAAATGTTAGTTGATCAACAAACACATATATACACATTAATTATTTATGTATGGAGCCCTGTTGTTTTGGGGGGACAGATGCAAATTGATTTTTTTTTTTGGAAAACAATTTATTCTTTGACAGAGTCCAAGATGACAAAATGTGGTTTTCCTAAAGAAGATGTGTTAATGACAGAGGTAACTATTTTTTATTTGTATTGATATGTGCCTTTTATTTTATATAAATGTATATTATTGAAATCAAAACACATACAGGACTTGCTGGATAATTATAAGATCCTTATCAAAATGGTAAACAATAGGTATTTTGCTCTGCATAATCAATATAAATATTATTATAATTAAAGGCAGTACATCATTGAAAATGAAACATTTTAAATATGAAACATTTTGATATGCGATGTTTAATTATCAGGAATTTACAGACAGTAGGACGCAATATATATATATTGCGTCCTACTTACGTTAGACTGTTACCTACTTATGATTAGACTGTTACCTACTTATTAGCTGTGACGTGAGTTTTGCATTTGCCTCGTCATTCGAGTGACGTGAATTTTGCATTTGCCACGTCATTCGAGTGACCGTTTTCCATTACAATAAATAACTGTGGTAGGTTATGTCACCATGACGAACGTTTTGCGTTTGCCTCGTCAAAGATGGGATGTTTATAGTTTGCTTTTCGGGCGACGTGCGGTTTTTATTTTTCACGTCACTCAAATGACGATCATAGCAAATTTTTGCCATCATCCACATGCGACATAATGTATACCGGTTTAATAATCCTATTATATTTTGATTATCTGAAGATTTGTATTTTAATATAATAAAAAATGTCTGATGATTGTACTTGTCTATTCGGTCATAAGCCTGGTGAAATTTGTAGAGGAAGCAGTCCAATACCTGAGGAATGTAGTCATTGGAAAACTACAAGAATCATACCATGTAAAGTATGTGGTAAATTGACCTTTTCAACTTCTGGTCGATGCCTATCGCATATTAGAAGGCACTATGATAAACTTCGATTAAATGTTCGAAAACCCGATATAAAACAAGTGACGAAAAAAAATAATCGCGTGAATGCTATCTAGTCATGCTATCGGATATGTTATATATAGCGGAGCTAGTGTCTCTGACACATAAGAGGGCGGATATATAACACCATTTTTTACTATGAATAAATCTGAAGTTTCCTACTGCGACATATATCCGAATACATATCATTAAAAAGTGTAGCCTTCTGCCATTTTTCTTATATATATATTACGCAGTTAGCTTCACCTTGACCTACCCAGAAACATACCATCGATCATATACCCAAAAACATACTAGATACATACTATAAAAAAGTGAAGCCTTCTGCCATTTTTCTTATATATATATTACGCAGTTAGCTTCACCTTACCATATACCTAAAGCATATCCGAAAACATACCCGAAAACATATATTGAAGCCGGTATATAACTTCATTTTTTCTTATAATATATTACCGCACTTGAATACCCCCCGAGAATATATCATTAAATGGGTATTCTTCTGCCATTTTTCTTATAATATATTACCGCAAAAGAATACCCTGAGTACAGACTTATTGAAATCATGATTCTCTGTACTCATCTCACTAAAACTCGATGTATCTTTTTTTAATGCCACTATGTACTGACCGAAAAAATTAATTTAAACTTTTCCAAACTATTATGTAATAATATAATAGAACAAAGATTGATACATACAAATAAAAAATGTCAGCAAACAACGCACAAGTGATCGGGTACGGGGGCGGGGAAACTTTAGCTGGGATTCCAACTCGCAATGATATTATTTCAGAGAGTGATAATGGATTAACCGCTATACTCCAACAAAATTTATCCGAAAAACAACCTATACACTTCATGCCCAATGATGTAAGTGATGCTACTGAATATATAAATGGGGTATCTACATATATTCTACGTATTTACGGCACTTTGATTAATGGGCAAAAGGCTAGAGTAGACATTACAGGTATCAAACCCTTCTTCGATGTCGCCATGCCTGATAACGAACCTTTATCTATATTCAAACCAAGATTAGTAAAAATTATATTGGGATCGGAAAAGATTGATAAATCGAAGTTTGGGATAAAAGTTATCCACGCGTATCCAATTCGTGGTTACCATACCGAGAAAAAGGTGTATATTCGTATCACTACATGGAATCATTATGATAGGACGCGAATTTTAAAAGAAGTTCGCAAGCATGGTATTGAAACAGCATCAGATGATATTACTAATGTTTATTATTATCGAAAAATAGCCCGTGAAGCAAGACTACCCCTCTCTGAGTGGATCGTATTAAGCAATTATAATTACATATCAAATATAAATTCACCACATTATTATTTCCGTGTATCTGTAAATAATTTTCAGCCTTTAGGGGATAATAGGCCGAATGATCAGATAATAAATTCAGCTCTTATACATGATCGAACTCTTGTGCTTACCTGGGATATAGAAACATATAGTAGTCGTAAGATGGGAGATTTACCTAATGCAAAAAATGAAGAAGACCGAGTTTTTATGATTTGCATGACCATACATTGGAAGGATAATCCAGTACCATTAAAGCAGATTTGTCTTGTTGATGTTGAAACAAAACCAGATCCAAATTGGATTACGGTTGTCTGTGAAACTCAAGGAAATTTATTAAAAGCATTTGCTCTTTGTTGGAAAGTAATCATGCCAGATATACAAATCGGGTTTAATGATTCGCAGTATGACTGGCCTTTCATTATAGAAAAAGCCAAAAGTTTAGGTATTCTTGAATGGATGTTTAATCGTATGTCACCTGAACCATCCAATATTGAAGAGATTATAAAATGGAAATATCGAAAAAGTGAGATAAAGATAGATGATGAAAAATTTTATTCGAAGTATCTCAAAATCCCAGGGTGTATACCTATTGATGTTCGTGCTTGTTTCAAAAAGTTATACCTAAAATCAGAAGCAAGTTCACTGAAATATTATTTGGAAAAATGTGGATTGGGTAGCAAGGCTGATATGCCAATAACTACTATGAACAGAATATATGAAGATGCAATACTTCACCCCTCTGGTACATCGGCTAAAAATATGTGTGGAGTTGCAAATTATTGTGTTATAGATGCATTACGATGCCAAGAGCTTATGGTTAAGCATAATGTAATCAATGATTATAGAGAAGTATCATCCATTGCATATGTGTCTCTTTCTGATTCTCATTATTTCGCGGGGGGTATGAAAGTATGTAATCTCTTGGGAGCTGAAGCTTGGAGTAGTAATATGTTATGTAGTATGATTGCTTCAGAAAATACAGAATCTGGTAAGTACCCAGGAGCTTATGTTATTTCACCAATAAAGGGTCTTGAAAACAAACGTCCAGTAACAGGCTTAGATTTTGCTTCTCTATATCCAAGTCTTATAATGACATACAACCTTTCACCAGATAAAATCATACTATCCCGTAAAGAGGCAATAAATGCAATTCGTAGTGGAAAGAAGACCCACATGATTAAGTTTTTATTCAATGGTCGAACTATAGAAGCTTGGTCTATTCGCCATAATAATATATCTGAAGAAAAGGGTTTATATGCTAGGGTGTTGGAAAACCTATTTAATAAACGAAAGGAGATGAAAAAATGCCTTAATGGATTGAATGATAAAAGTTTCGAATATAGTTGCTTAGACTCAAAACAAAAGGCAGTAAAATTATATATGAATACGTTTTATGGTGAGGCAGGAAATAATCTCTCTCCATTCTATCAACTTCAATTAGCGGGTGGAGTTACTTCTGCCGGACAGCGTAATATTAAATTTGTTAGAAAATTTGTTGAAGATAAAGGATTTGGCGTTAAATATGGAGATACAGATTCTTTATATCTCACATGTCCAGAAGAGTGTTTCCAGGAGTGTGATCGAAAATATAAATTAGATCAACTTTCACAAGAAGAGTACTGGGAGGAAATGGTAAAAATATCTATGAAAGTGATGGCAAACCTCCGTAATGAAGTAAATACTAAGCTTGAAAAAGACAATGGAACGCCTTACCTTAATATGGCATATGAGGAGGTCTTATTTCCCGTGGTATTTACAGGAAAGAAAAAATACTATGGTCTTGAGCATAAAAAGGAGCCAAATTTCAATCCGGGTAAGCTTTTCATTAAAGGGGTAGATATTGTGAAAAGAGGCCAATCTAAGCTCTTTCGTGATGTAGGTAAGGAAATTATGAATAGAACTTTGAAAGTCGGTAATGAGGAGACAATACACCAGATTGTTGAAAAAGTTCTTTGGGAAAATTTGGAAAAACTTTCCAATTTAGATTATGATGAATTTATTCAGACATGTATATGGAGGCCTAAAAAGGAAGGTAAGCGGGGAAATATTTCTGTAGAACGGTTTGTTTCGCGAATGGAGGCTAAGTATTCTCGTGAAGTATTGGAAAATCAACAGCTTATAAAGAGAGATTTTCCCGCTAACGAATACCTATATAAAGTTCCCAAACCCGGTGAACGATTTAGTTACATTGTAGTAGTGCCTGAAGAGATTTATGATAACTGCGGGAAAAAAATACCTCAACAAAAAGGAGACTGTATGGAATATCCAGATGTGGTAAAAAAGTTCAACAAGAAAATAAATATTGATTATTATATCGAAAGTCTATTTGGTCTCTGTGCCCGTTTTATAAATTATGATGATAAATATCAACCATCGCCTGAATCCCTCTCAAAAGTTTTGGATCGCAAAAAGAAATTAAAAATTGCTAAGGATTTATTGCAGAGCAGGCCCGAAGGGGCGACCCTAAAGGGTCATGACTCTCCGAGTCTAGATGAAGATGAAATAGCAAAAATTAAAGATGAAGAGTCACAGAAGTCAGCTAAAAAATGGCTCAAAAATTATATTAAGAACTTACGTGATGCTCCGAAAAAAGATGAAGCCATTATTTCCTATTTATGGAAAGATGCTATTATACATGCTGAAAAAATGTGCTCTACTATGAATATTAGCAAAGCGGGTATAACTAGGCCTTCTACTTCAGGCGCTTCTACTTGGTATAATAATTATCTTAATGCATTAGATAAAATTGCAGACTCCATTCGTTTGAAATTATCAGATCTACTTTTAGAATTGTCTAAGCTTAATGTGGAATATAGAAATGAGTTATATAAATTAATTATGAAGCCACAGAAATGCAAGGCCAATGTTACGATTTTGGAAGAGTATATACTTCGATATAACCTGGAATCAGAATGTGAAGCATTAACAGAATTCCGAAATACATGGTACAAAGCAATTGGTCTTGAGATTGCACGTGTTCAAGCGGTGTCAATCATGCAGAGTAGTAAAAAAGATGACTCATCCGAAGCGGATATTGATGAGATTATCAACCTATATTGTTAAGTATTCTTAGCTAAGATCGCCACAATTTACTAAGATACATATGTGTCTTTAGACACTAGCTCCGCTATACATTATTAATAATATTTTTTTTCGTACATAAATAATATCGAAGTTTAAATAGAAAGTTCCTAATACCTAGCCCACATATCCCGTAACCGATCACTTTTCCTTTCAAATCCCCATGTGTGTCTTACAAACCACATAACCGCAATAATTAATAGAGTAAGAAAAATATATGCCACAATAGGGATTGCTCCTATCGGAGGAGGCAAAGCCTCGGGACCAGGTCTCATTTGAGAATTCGATTCAATTAATGAGGACATATTAATTTCCCGTTGAGCAAGGTGCGGAGTCATATTTTCAGATATAATTGGGGGTATATCCGGGTTTATCGATGAAACTAGCATATTATCTTTGTTAATTTCGCTAATGCTAATTTCATCATTTACCTCGGGGTCGATCTTGGTATCATTTTTTGGTAGTTCAGTAATCTCACCATCGATTTTTTCTATTTGATCCATATTTTTTCCACGTATAAAATATTTACTGAGATCAGTACTACCCAAAGATATATTATCAGACTTAGTAATATTTTTTTCGTCACTCCCACCAACTATGGGTTTCGATATAGCCTCCGATTTCAGATGCTCGAGTTCATTGACCTTCGATTCTAATTCACTCTTTATATTTTCTAATTCGGCTATTTTAGATTTGAGAGATAAATTTTCGGATTCTTTTTTCAATGAGTCATTTTGAATAGAAATTACATCTTCCTGAGCTGAAGACAACTTACCTTTCAATATCTCGATCATAGACTCAAGCGATCTAATTTTCTTGGATTTTATAGTATTCTCAGCCTTGGATTCAGCAATAAAAATATCCTTTTGTGCGTTATGAGAAATAAGATTGGTATTTTCATTTTGTAGTTGCTCATGCTCATTAATGACCTGCAAAGTGTGAGTGCGTAACTTTTCGATCTCAGTATTATTTCGTAATGAATCCTGATTCCACCTCTTTTTCTCTTGATCGAAAGCTTTCACTCGTTTCATGTATTTAGATCGCAATGCTTCATTACCATCATTTAGCTCGGATATGGACTTTAAACTATGATGTAAAGATTCTTCGAGCTCTTGCTCACGCATACTGCCAAGACGATGGCCTTTATTAGAGCTAATATCTTGTAGCGTATGTACATTAGCCATATATCTTTGGTTAAACTATATGTAATATACATAAGATAATTTACAAAATTTAGAATCCGATATAAAGTATTATAAAATATCAGGTAATATCAGGTAATATCAGGTAATATCAGGTAATTACCGGTAACTTTAGAAAATATCAGATAATTACCGGTAACTTTAGAAAATTATCACACAATAATTATATATAATTACCGATAATTACTGATAATTTTCGAAAATTTTATATATTTTTATGATTAGAAAAAAGATGGAACGCATAACTGTAAAATATTATCGTGCTGATACACCTTATCTATCTCCAGAAGCTATTGAGGAAATTATTCAATCTCGAGGAACGATTAAAAATGCATGCAAGGAAATGGTTGATAGATATAGCACTTCAACTCGCCGAATTTATGAAATCTGGAAAAGGCATGCCCAAGGATTGCCTCAGCGCAAGCAACAAATGATACAAAATACATTTCCTTCTGAAATAGCATCTATGCCTGGAAATAATATCTCAAATGAGCGGACAAAAAAGAAAAAATCTAGTTCCAAATTGATCCGCTCTTCACATTCAACTTCTAATAGTGGAGGAAAGATGGAAAAAATAAGTGGGGGAGGTATGAATAACATTCCTAATACAGATATAGTTGCCCAAATTGAGCGAGAAATAAAAAGAAAGGATAAAAACTTAGCTAATACTGCTCGCATAATGTCTACTACTTAATCTATATTGACTTTATCTGCAACAGACACAATGATATTTCCGCATTTTACTTGCAGAGCTTCATTACAATCATTAAGTTCTGTGATCGATTTAAATGCATTATAAAGACTTTTCTCATATCTCTCGCAATTTACGCATTTTTTTTTAACTCTGTATCTCTGTCTTCAGAAATAGATGGAATTGCATTAACGTGATGTACCTCAATCTTATTTTCTACCTTGTGCATCGTAACTGGAATGTAAAAATCTTTCCCGTTGCAATTGATCTTCAGTAAATCCTTATCCCCGAGTATTTGATATTTGTGGTGATAGAGGAATGGATTGCTCAATAACAGCAAAGGCTTATCATATTCAATAACTACAAAATCTAAATAAAATATACAATCTGGGGCTAGGGTTAACGGTACATTATAAACCATTCCAATTGATTTTGTCAGAACAGTGGCCGCCCCCTTGAAATAATGAGTAGTACTTTTATCGATTTTTAAACCCAAGCGCTCAGCAATATCTCTAGACATAAGTAAAGTATTAGCGCCAGGATCAACCGTAATCGCCGAAAGTACTAGACGTTTGATCTTCCCCCGAACAGTTGGAACATCTATTGCATCTTTATCCCGAACAAAGTTAATTTCCATATCTTCGATAACTTCTTCATCTTCAGTATCGCTTTGAGGATGGACTTCATTTATGGGATTAGATTTCTGGAAATTTCGTAAGATTTTACTTATAACCTCCTCTAATAAAGCGGAATTTACAAACTCGCTTTGGATTATCTCACGAATTCGTTGTTCTAGTAAAGTTGAAGCGGGGTTTTGTGATTCATGTAGTGAAACTCGTTTCGGAATTTGCTTTTGCGAAGATGTTTTATTTGATATCTTTTTAATAGGTAGTCTAGGTCGCTCTATTTTTTTTTAAATCTGGATACATTTACATTTGGATCTTCTTCAAATGTATCCTCCTCAATTCCATCATAACCATCTTGATCAGAAATAGCAGATTCGTCAGGAATTTCTTCTGTATCAGAGTGGCTTTGTTGGAACCCATCAGCAAAATTCACACGACCGATTTTTTTCTTGGAATTATTAGCCATCATATTCTTAATTATGGGACAACTGCGATAAGTATGACTTAGCTTTTTACAAATTTCGCATTTACGTTGGGTTGATCTAGCAGTAATCTTAGACGAATTGGTTGCATTTATTGTTGGCTCTGGTATATTAGATAATTCTTTAATCTGATTGACTTTATTGATAATTGCGTAATCGATTTCCATCGGTTCTAGTACTCTGTTATCTTCAACTTCGAGGCCCATTTCCGCATAATTCTTTAACTCTTCATAGTATTTTGCTTTCTCAGTTTTTGGACGGAAATTTTGATATTCATATATTGGAGGATTTGTAATTCGTTGATGTGGTTGAGATTTCGGTTGCTGAACAATTTGCTGAGGAGGTTGGAACATAGGTTGTTGAACGATTTGTTGAGGTGGTTGAAACGTAGGTTGTTGAAATGTAGGCTGTTGTATGATTTGCTGAGGAGGTTGGAATGTAGGCTGTTGAACGATCTGCTGAGGTGGTTGAAATGTCGTTCCATTCATATTATTCGCACTTCCATAGTTAAATAAAGAAGGTCTACGCTCCAACCACATATTCTTGAGATTAGTAAAGAATGCATCAATGTCCGCAGGTTGCGCAACTTTCATTCGAGTGAAAAGTTCGTCAGGTAAATGATTCATAAGGAATGACAAGGCATTAGCGTCATTATTAGGTACTCCTAGTAAAAATGGTCGAATCCTATTCTCATACGTTTCTGGGTTATCAGTAGGTTTGAATAATTCGAACGCTAATCTCTGAATTGCAACTTGTTGAGTCCCAACCATTAATTGCTGATATTGATACCTGATCCAATCTCTGAATCGTGCTGGAGTATCGATATTTGTTCCATTTGGATATTGCGCAGGAACTGGTAGATATTTTCCTCCCATTTGCGATTTATAAATATCTGCCTTGTGAGCATCCGTAAAAGTGTTTGCATTGGCAGTATTAGCATCAGTAATAAGTGTATCGGCATAAGAAATTGCTTGAGCAACCCTGTTGTAGTAATCGTCCGGTGGTTCCTGGCCTATATAGACCGGAATTTGAGCAAGTTTCGGTGCAATAGTTAGATAGATATGTTGTCTTGATGCCTGAGCCATATCTTGTAAGTTATTATTAAGCGCCAAAATTTGTTGATTTAAATTTATAATTATTTGCCGAGAAGTTTTTTCCTTATTTTCCCATTTTTTGTGTTTCGCCTTTTGCTTGATATGCTTACCTTTTCTCTTTGCATGCTTTCTACGCCAAGTTTGTAAGTCGGCTTGGCACGTTTGTAAATTACCGGTCTGGAAATTGTGGGCCTGATTAAGAAGATTGAAATTATTATTCACCGTATCCAGCTGAGCCTGTAATTGTATAATAATTTGTGCATCTCCCTGAATTTGGGCTTGAAGTTGACCATATTGCTGATACTGGGTTTGTGCTTCGTTATTTTCCCAGTCAGCAATTTCTTTTAGTCGAAGTGCAGAATCATTAGCCGTAATAATCTTGTTTAGAATATCCCTCTGATTCCAAGCCGAAGTGTGGGAATTTCGAACATAATTATCAATATGTACATTTTCATCCAGAAGTGTATCGAAAAGGTCGTTAAGTTCATTGGGCCTAGGCGGTTGAATCTGATCTGGCTGAGACATCTTAACTATATTAAGTGAATCTTTGATTTCTGCAGATTTATTATACTTCCGAGAAGTAATTTTTTGAATTTTATTTTTTAATATGATCACTTCGTCTTCGAGTATAGATAACCGTCGCTCTAGATCAAGAATGTAATTTTCCTTTTTATTCACATCCTTTAGAGTAGACCGAAGACGTTTTTGCAAATCAGATACTTGAGATTTGAGTTCCTGTACTTCCTTTTCGTAAGTAATGATTGCGGTATCCTGAAATGAAATGGTTCTATTGCATTGTTCTAACTCTTTTATGAGGACGCGGATTTTTTTCTCGTTTGTTTGATTTATGTCTACTTCTTTACCCAATTCTTTACGCAACTCTCGATTAGTACCTAGCAGTTGTAAGTATGCAGGATCGGTTTGAAAATTCATATCAAATATCTAGCCTTAGTTTATAGTATCTATTATAATATTTCGTGATAATGGCAATGAATGTACCTACTATTATAATCAGAGCCGATGAGGAATTAAAAATCGTTCTTCCTCTAATCTACTATCATATACCCGGATTTTATTCAAACGCGAAACAGTTACAAAAGGCTTGTTGGAGAGAAGGATATAATCATTTTTCCCTGCAAAATATCGCAAAATGGTTAAAGCACCAGTATGTTAATCAAACACACCTCTTTCCGCAAAAATGCAAAGCCGAAGCAGGGTTCCAGAAGATATATATTCCTAACAAAGTACATCAGTGCGATCTGCTGGCCCATGGTTATGATGATCAGGATGGTGAAAAAATATACCTCTATACTTTAGTGGTAATAGATGTTGCAACTCGCTATAAAGCTGGACGTTCGTTAACATCGAAGAATAGTCTGGAAGTTTGGAACGCAATCAAAGAAATATATGAAGACCCTGATAACCCTCTTACATGGTCGAAATTGTTAATGACTGATGGCGGGAAGGAATTCTCTGGATATTTTTCGCGAGGGATGGAACGTCATAATGTCACTATCTGGGTTGTCGATCTTTATAGTTTCGAAAGCCTAGCATTGGCTAAAGCATTAAAACGAAGGTTAGCGCAAATAATATACAAAATTCAATATGCTATAGAATCTAAATTACCAGCAGGAGAACGCTCGACATTATGGAATAAAATTCTCGAAGTAATTTTTGATAATATTAACAACAGTCAAACACGATTAATCGGGATGACTCCTTCCCATGCTATGACGTTGGAGAAAGTGATATCTAAACCTTCCATAAAACCCAAAAGGTCAATTGGAGAAAACGAAGAACAAATACCAAAAGGCACTACTGTTCGATACTTATTAAAACCCGGAGAATTGGAAGGAGGCCATGCACGCAGAGCAACTGATCCATACTGGAGTTTACGTGTTTATCGAATCAGAAGAATCGTTGTTGGAAAGAATCCTCCACAACCAGTTTTATATTACCTTGAAAAGGAACCAGTTGAATCCACAAAACATTTAATGGGACGTAATCCTCGTAGACCATTCAAGAGGGAAGAATTGCAAATCGTAGATATGGAAAATTTAGAGTACCCGCCAGACGAATTCATCCAAAAATATCATTATCGATCAGAACGTCCTCGAAGTACATCATTATCAATTGGAACAGTCTTGGAGGTAGCCATTCTTGATTAAAGCTTCTCGGATAAAGTTATAAAGATCTACGTCATATGGAATTTCAATGAGGCATATACCTTGCTCCTTACATATATTCCGCTTTTTTTGATCCCGTTTGATTTGATTATCCAGATCAATCTGGCCATTGGGATGAAAATGTTTTGGAACGAGATAGTAATGATGTTGGCCATTAAATTCGAACGCCAGATGCAATTCCTTATTATAACCGTCAAGATGTAATCCTTCTAAGAACTTAGGTCTGGATGGTAGAAATTCTTTTCCTAACAAATCTTCGAATATATACCTTGATGTACGCTCCCCTTTCGAATGAGGACATAGCGGACACCAGTCGTACCTCTTCGTAATAACTTCGAGTGGTCTCTCCCATAAGTGGTTTCTATGACACGAAAATAAGAAAGTTGTAGGACCGGTTTGAATGAGAGCTTTTCCACCACGTTTTTCTGCGTAAATTTGAGCTTCAATAAGGAGCGTCATGTTTATATATATTAGGAAAAAAA
Organism: Entrophospora sp. SA101; assembly: GCA_958430865.1. NCBI lineage: Eukaryota > Fungi > Glomeromycota > Glomeromycetes > Entrophosporales > Entrophosporaceae > Entrophospora > Entrophospora sp. SA101. Next base: position 40,285 of record CAUDNR010002691.1, on the reverse strand, counting down.
TTACGTGCGCGTTGTGATTTATAACGCCGATCACTTTGGCAAGAAAAAAAAATCTTAGATATATAGTTGAATCAGAATGAAATATTTTTATGTATATCATATTGACGAAATTAAACCACCGAGAATATCTTTAGACGATATAGATGCTCCTAAGTGGCCCTTTTATATTGTGGTAAGTGGGAGATCGAACACTGGTAAGACTAATATGCTTCTAAACCTTTTTCTCGGGGATAAGTACTATGATCTGAAAGAAGGAAAAAAGAAAATTGGTGAACGACACATACGTTGTAATGATCTTATATTAGTGGGACACTATATTAACGAACCCAAATATCAATTAGTTCAGAACTTCTATAAGAAAATAGCAGATCGTTCAAAACCATATTATGAAGATGTTACTTTTACTGCACTTACGCCTGATAAAATTCCAGATCTGAAACAGTTTAGCCATCATGCTAGCTCCGCTAAAAATCCAAAAAGACGCACAGTAATTATATTCGAGGATTTATGTACCGAACCACAGACAATCCAGGATCGAATCATTCCATTTTTTAATAGAGGACGTCATAGTAATATTTCCGCAATTTATATTGCACATAAATTTACTCAAGTTCCAAAAATTATTCGTGAGAATGCAACGCATCTTGTATTATTTAATGGCGGAGGATCCACAGAAGATATTGCACGAATTATAAGACAATACATAGAAGAAGATCCACGTAAAGCTTCTAAAATCATCAATAATTATTTACGGGATGGCGAATTCATTGTCTTCGATACCACTGTGCCTATTTCTGATCCTATGTCCATCAGAGTCGGATGGATGAATCCTCTAGATCTGGAAAAAGAAATCAAATCATTAACAGCGTAATAAAGAAAATAAATTATGATCGAGATTTTTTAGTGAAACTAACTCCGCTAAGCTTGAATAACTTATCTTTATCCTCTGCAATTGTAACTTTTTTTCTTCGATTTCATATAAAAAAGATGTCTAAGTTTAATGTAAACAATCAATCAAATAATAATTTTTCTCCCGCTATTTTTTTATATAGAATATAGTATATGTTTTACTCGCCACTCAGTAGAGATGCACGTATCCAGCCGGTGTTGAAATTGAGGTAGATATATATTTCAGATAAAATGCACTCCTCCGTGTATTCAATCATTATTTCTAATATGGGGATTTTTGTGTCGAATGGAAATAGGTTGATATGTAAAAAATCAAAGTAAAAAATCGTTACCAGCTTTTCTTTAGGAAAGATAACGAAATAAAGTTTATTTTAAATAGATATAAGTTATATAATTATTAAATCAAACAAATCGAATAAATAGATGTGTATAATAATTAATATATTTACGCTTCTATTTCTAAAAGTCGCTTTTGGAATCTAGACCGCAATTGACTCTTTTTAGAATCTATCCAATTATATGGAATATAATATTCTTCATATTCTCTTACATAAATATCCAAAGGAATATTTAAATTACATTGTTTATACATTGCAATCGATTTCGTACGCCACTGATCAAATTGTTCTCGAGTCTGAGGATTTTTTATTTTATGTTGAGTTAAACCTAAAAATTTCTTATCATCTGGAGTATTATCATTCGGTAAGCTATTCCATGCAAGCCGTGCATTCGATGGCTCTTTCTCTTGAAATTGTCTCCAAGCTCTTTGAATAATCCTTGCACGTCCAAAATCGGTTTTAGGTCTAGAACAGTAGTTATCCCAATGATCCTGCATCAGGTCTTTAGGTTCAACCATTTCCGCAAATCTTTTATAAGCATGGTCAAACGTTTTTTTAGGCTTTATATCCACATCAGCACGAAATACCTTCCAACACCCGAAACAGATAGCAGTCCCATTCTTAAGCGGTTTTGGTCTGTAGTAATTTTGGTAATCATCATAACCTACAAGTCTACCTCCAGGATAAGAAGCAAATAAGCAATATCTATGATACATACCAAGTTTATTCTCGCTTAATAAATCTTGAAGATCGATTCTAACTCGTACTGCCCATTGAATAAGTTTTTCGTCTCGTTTTACTATAGACAAGTTGTCATATTTTTTTTCAGTATCAAAGAGTTTCTCAAGATTTTCACCATAATAAATAGGATGATAATAGTTGAGATATATCATAACATACTTCATATCATATCCAGGACGGTTATTAAACGGTTTGGGTAGTTGTCTTTGTTTGTTACCGAGAATAATAGTGATATCTAAACCAGACATATTTAGCAATTATAATAAGTTTAATGGTTTATATGTGATTTTTATTAACCTATAGTCTAAGAATACATGATTCATTTTTAATAAAGCAGAGATAATCTATAGTAATACTGATATATTAATATGGGAAAAATCGAAATATATATATATACACATTAATACGCATGATTTTTAACAAGAATCTAAACCATGTGTAGTTAATCCAATTTTGATATACCTGCATATGATCGCACAAATATATCAACTGACCTCTTACACGTTCTATGAACTTCTAATAATAGCCAAATTAGCTCGATGGCGTATGAAAACACAAAAAAAGTAATGTATATGGATTAGACTAAAACGTAATATTCGATATATGAAAAAAAATATATAATAATAAATATCTGTTCGTTTCACAATGATTTTTTTTTGTGATACCGCTAAAATCGTTACATATATTAATAATAAAGCCTTTTCTTATTGTATATGGTTTCTCCGATAAGAAAAAATGCTAAAAAACTTGAAAAGGATAAAAGAATGGAAGGCTTGTTGTTCTTATCAGTAATAATATCAAATTTCATACGTTATGGGACTTGAGATCTTTACCATCTCCGAAGATCGTCGAAATTTGTCTTATTTTACACTTTGAATGAGAGATCGTCAGGCTAAAGAGTTTAAATTCCCCAGAATGACGAAATATATTTAGCGTTTGGCGCCTGTGATTCTAATAGTATTGCCTTGCGAAGAAAGGATCTGGAAAATGGCTGGGGTAACGTAATTACTAATGTTTTTTCTTCTAGCAGGTTCTCAGGTAACAAATGAAACTATATAAATAAGGCGGATTTATGAGGTGGATTTCACCCTTATATTTTTTAACGAAAAAAATCTACAATTACAATGGAAGGAGAACTTTCAGTTAAAATTGGTAAATAAATTCTCCCATTAGCATTATTAATGCACAGATTGTATTTTTACAAAAGATAAAACACGATTAAATAATGATACTTTTTTTACATAGTGGGGCTGAATGAAATTTACCTCGCTGTTCATGACGGGGGAGATAATAAAATAGACGAAGGAACGCTTAAAAAAGAACATGGTGAATCTACTACGTTGTATATCAGTTCAAAAAATGGAAATTGGTACGTATTTAAAGACAAGTAACGAAAAAATATCTCTCAGAAATGTCATTGAAAATCCGGGACAACCAGAGGAACATACAGCAGAAGGGGTACGATTACAATTGGTATTTCATGATTCTGGAGGAGATGGTTATACAGACGATTTCGGTGCTGGCAAAACAAAAAAATAATAATATATATGTTTTTAAATATATGTCTTTATATATTTTTTAATAATATTACGCTCTATACTTGATTAAAAGTAATTATCAATTATAATACCAATATTTCTCGCTTTGAGATCTTCCCTAACCTTGATCTTCCAATATCTATTTTTTCAAGTATATAAAGTGAATTAGAAGAAATTCAAGTTTGATAATCCTTCCGCATAATCAATCAGATAATCGATATGTTGTACGCTGTGCAAGAAAATTATTTTAGAATTCCATAATTTTAGAATTTGATGCGTGTAACCATATAAATAATAATATTTATGAACCAAATTCGATTAATTATCTCATGTCCTGTTTAAAAATCATTCTTAATTCAAAAAATTTTTTTCTAAAAATGTATAATAATGACGATACTAATAATATTAGTAATAATAATGAAGTGATTTATGTTGAAAGTAAGTATAATGGCTTTTTTAACAAGTACAATAATTTGTATATGTTATGTTAATAATATTTATGCTTTGCTATAGATAATACAGTTTCATCTTCAAATAAAATAAACAAAAAGAAAAAATTATAGTTTTACTAATGATTATTTTGAAAGAGCCTATGATCCTACAACGCGTATTTGTAACATTTTGGATAAAAACGAAACATTTAGATGAAGTACATAATATAATTGATGAGGAAAGAATATATATCATTCATGAATGTTTTTGCACCAAATTGGGATGTTAATGAAGTTATAGAATTAGAATAGTTCATTTTATTATCCGCAATTCGCATGTGAAATTCAAATTAAATTCAATTAGCCAATCAGAATTCGCGTACAATAAATCCAAAATTCCAAATCCGGATCCAAACTCTAACTTGGCGTAATTACTTCTTCTATAGATCCAAATAAAGATGTAAAAAGAGATAACGAAAACATTTTAAAAGGGCAGTATTTCAATTTGTCTTTTGCGTAATCTCGAATTACAAACAAATCTAACAATATTTTTTACGAAACATACCTATTATTTTTTAACATGGAAAGATTAGTAGCGGAAATCGAATCATTTTTGTTAGAGGCTCCTTTAGATGCTATTTGTAGTGGATCGATTTTTTACCTAACAATGAATGGTGATGAAGTAGCAGAATATAATACTATTAGAAATTCAACAGAACGTGCAGTACGCTCCGCATCACAAAAAATAGTAAACAAGGAACGGAAAGAAAAAGTGGTGAATATATTGCTGGAAGTAAGTTATGTAATATTATTGTATTGGTAACGATGATGAAATATAGCAAATGTAAATGCATTTCTTTTTAGCTGACCATAGCTGGTGTTCGAGGAATGCCGGCCCGGAAGAGCGATATTGTCAAGATTTCTTCATGATATCGAGGGTTTCTGCTTCCCCTTGACCGTGCGTGGTCATTTTAGCTAAAAGATTAGAATATATATTTTAAGCATTAAAAGTTATATCTGATTGCCGAAAATTTTAAAAATCCCCGGGGAAGACTTTTATATAATACGTATAAATTATTGTGATCACATTTCTAACTTATTACATTTGCTGTAGATGGAAAGTGGATATAACACCATTGTCGGATTAAAGGCATTAAAAGCTTTAAACATAACTCAAGAAACACCTCCAGATTATACACAAGAAGAAATTGCGCAAAATATTAGAATATTGAAAATGAAACTCAGTTCACCTATGACCGACGCAGATGTAAATCTTTACGGAGCTCTTAAAGAAAGTATTGATGAAGATTTAGATATTTCCGAACTCACATGGAGAGACCCGGTTGCAAGTACAGTTCTTAGTGATGAGCTAAATATAGTTAAAAATCTAAAGCCGAGACAAAAGCGGACCTTTATGGTAAAGATAATATGCAGTATTGAATGCGATATAAACGAGTTTATGTATATAATAATAATGATTATTATGTAGGAACCTCGGGAAAATATGAAGTGTGAGGTTCCCGAATTAATTTTTTCTAGGGTTGACGAATTTGTGGAAAACTTTAATAATACGGATACCCCCAATTATATCAGGAATATTATTCATAATAAATCGTGGAAGGAAAATGAGGTCGAACTATTAAAAACGACAGAACGGATACTTGGTGTATTGTAAGTAACTAATAATCATAATATTTTCCGCATCTAGAATCGACACAGCTAAAAAATTTATATTTGTAAATTTAGAAGTGATATATGGCGTAATCCGGCATTTAGTACAAACACGGCCCGTAGTATGCAAAGTGAGGGAACCTATATTACAGATGCAATCATGCCGTTACTTCGAGCTAGTTTGGGGGACTTGCCAAATGGACATATCTGTTTAAGTTCAGCCGAACGTCAAAGCTTGGCAAGTAAAGCACGTAGAAATAATGGAACAGGTAAGGAGAAAATGGGAAAAAAACCCGATATTATGGCCTTAGAAAAGTGCAATGGGAAATTACTGGAATTTTTATATGCGGAGAGTTCACGCATTGTTTGTAGCAACACTAAAAAAGCGGATGACGGAGTAAAATTATGGAGAGAATTGTTAGATGGAATTAGTTATATTTATTCTGCATGTAAACCCATTTGTAATCAGTTTGGCGTGGTCGGGATCCAAGTAGCTGGTGAGAAGATATATTTAAGCGTTCTTGTAAAAGATGCAAGTGGGATATTAAGATACTTCCATCTAGATCATGCTGAAATTCCCTTGACCTCGGAAGTTTCGTGGCGTACCAAAGCTCTCATAAGATTACTATTAACCTTAAGAAATATTATAATTGTGAACAAGAATTTACTCGTACAGGCAACAGGCCAGGCAGTATCCCATCCACCGCGTAATACATATCAAAGTCCAACGGTCTCTTCACCATGAGACGATTAATTTTATATATTATAATTATTACATATCTTTTAATAAAAAATTTTAGCGCATATATAATCGCGTTTACTTTTACATATATTTCGGGATTTATTCAATGTATTGAAATCTCAAGGTTATGCATAATTTATATGGGTGGCACTACATATTTCGGGAATCAGATTTCCCTATGGGTCGTGCACAAATATTATGTCATACAACATGGTTTTTAAAAATAAGAATTCGATGATTTTATTTAATGATTTAAGCAAAATATAAGATACAATAATTTCTTACGGTAGAGTTGCAAGGGAGAGAACGTACGGCCCCTAAACCGTTTAATGTACGCCCCTATACTTTGGCTCTACCAGGTGAAAAAGCTATTTATTATTATTGCTATCTATTTCGTTGATATAATTATTTTCGTTGTTATTAATATTATCACCACTACTTATAAATTTATCTTTAGTTTTAAGTGCAATCCAAACCTTTATCGCGTCTATGGTTTTGATTTCAGGTTTTGTTGTTCCATTATAATAATTTTCAATAGCCCTGAATCCGAGAATCTTTATCCCCGTTTCTCTTTTTAGATCGGCTATAATTTCATTAATCATATCTGACATAGTATGATTCTTTTCTCGCATAGTCTCGTTGAAAAGCTTCTTGAATTTTTGCACGTTTTCATCTGAAGTTCGTCTTGAAACTGTAATGATACAAAAATATTTGATTTACTTTGGGTATCTCGTCAAAGATAACAGATATTTATGCATTGAAATAATCTTACCTCGAGAACTGTTTGAACTATTATTACTTGAAAGATTTCTTGAATAATCAGTTAGGGTATCTTCTTCCTGGAATCTTTGTTGACTGAGCAAAGTAATTTTTTCGGAAAGTTCGTCTATTTTATTATTAATTTCATCCATTTTATTATAAAGCTCATCAATTTTATTGTCAATTTCTTCAAATTTATTATCAATTTTTTTAGATTCGTTTTTTTGTTTCTCCTTCAATAAATCAAGATCCATATCGATCCGTTGTTTAAATATATAGAGAATGAAGCATATAACAGTAATGAATAGGTACACGAAAAACCTTTCCCCAATGAAAAAAATTACGATAAGTATCAGGACAGGGATGATGAGAAAATAACTCTCTAATGGCATTTCTGCTAGAGCTTTGAAAAATTCAATTGGTGTCATCTATGGGTAAAAATCAGTTAGTCCAATTGCGCTACATCTATAATTTTATAGCAGATACAAGTGTATTAACATACCTTTGATTTGACAAATGTAAGAACGATATTTAATATGATTTATATTTTATATGGTTTTGATTGATTTACGACGTTTTGTTAATTTGATGATGTTTTATTGATTTGGTTATTAACGTGGTTTTTAATTTATTTATTAACGTGGTTTGATTTAACAAATTTTTATTGTATTTATTCGAATGTTATAGTTATGAAGTAGAAAAATTATTGAGAAATTCGAACTGTTTTTATACGTATTTCAGAATCTCTCTGGTGTTGATTGTCGATCTGCTACGGACACACGCTATTAAAGTTATCAACAATCATTGGTTTTTTTCGAATTACACGGCCGACTCATTGAAAATTTATCTACTATGGACGATCTATTACCTGCGCCGATCATAATTATTTGTAGATTTATTTTGATAGGTGAAATCGAAAACTTTGGCACATCTCATACGACGACGCACAGGCCCTAATTCGATGTCAAAAAATAAGCTTAATCGTTTTTATACAACAACAATAGATGTCTCTTATTTATTCGTAAAACAGAGAAGATCTAATGATCGCATAATAACACACGACATTAGATTAAAGACACTCTGTATTCTACGTAGTGTGAGTGGTTAATATATATATATAGATTTTCAGTGAAACGTCGATTACCCGCTTTGGAAAATTGGGATTGCAAAATTATCATGTATAGAAAGTTTGTTATTACACATATCAATCGTTGCACCATTTTTTTGCAACCATGGCTTTCCTAACACTAAATCAGGTCCATGCCAATCTGGTCCAACAACCAAGAATTCAACGGGATCGGTACTTAAGTGCCTCCCATCAACATTAAAACTAGTTTGCAGTTCAACCTTTCCTAGTACGGAAAATGATCCACTAGGAGTTTGTAATTCGATGCCATTGCTTTCATTTACATGATGTACTAAACCCAACTCGTTAATAAATGTTTGGGTAATTAAATCCGCGTTAGCGCCTGTATCAATTAATGATTCAATAGATTTTTCTATTGTGTAACAATGAGGCTCCGCCTCTTCGACTGCGCAATTTACAAACAACATTTTGATTATATTATTATACACTATATCTTTTACCGAGAAAAAAATCAAATCGGAATTAATTACTTATGAGTCACTGACTCTGGGCTCCGCCCATTCTCTACTACGAAGCACCATTATCTGTAACCCACGAATTGTGAAAATGAGGAAGAATAGGCGTACTGACCTGTCTAAGATAATTATTAAATTTTCAATTCTGGTTTTTCTTTACTGTGTATTAATAGCGGAGCTAATCGTATAACAACTTTTTGGTTATATGGCACTATGTGCCTATGCTACGCATATTCTATACTACAATATTTATTATAGCGGGAAGAATATGAAACACATTTAATACAACCGGAAATATCTTTACCATCTCTCTTCCTGGATTGACGTCAAAAAAAAGCTTAATGCATGGAGTTCACTTGAGTCAGAGACTCGAAGCATTGCTTCTCCGAAAGGTCTTTTTTAACAACAATACACCTCTTATTTCGGAAGAAATGGTATTCGTGAAGTCATGAATTTTTTTCTTTCTCCGTTCCAAATTGGAACGCACGTGATATTTTTTACGATATTTTGAATATATCTATTTCTTATATAAAAAAATATTAGCGAACATGAAAGCCGAATTAGATTTGTTAAGACAAGAGAATGCCAGACTTATGGCTAGGATCACAGAATTAGAACAAAGTCAGATGAGGGAAGCAAAACTTACCGCTAGAATTGCAGAATTAGAACATGCTATTGAGGAAATCAAAAAGCAAACCAATAATTGTGTAACTACTAGCATTATCCCTGAAACTATTCCTGTGGAACAAACTTCTGAGCAAATAGAAAATACATCTGATAACGCATCTAATTCTGATGTATGTCAGGAGTTGAAAATTCGATGCTCCACATCTCCTATCCCTACAGAAACTAAATCATCAGAAGATAAAGTGGTTGATGATTTTATGGATCGGAAAGAAAAAGAAAGAGTTAGTAATATAATAAGAAAGAGAAATAAGGGAAAGAAAATCCAAGATCAAAAATTAATACAAAAAACTATTCAATCGGAATGGGCAGAGCCTAAGGTTGGAGACTCATCTCAAACTTCTGCTGAATCGGAGCAAGTGTCCATTGATCAGAAAATTCCTTATAATCAGAAAGTAGAACAAGGCCTAATGCATGAGTTATCTGTTTGTGCCGAAGACAATGATATCGAAAATAACGCAATACACGGACTTTCATCCGATAAACCATTTGATATTCAAATTCCTGAATTATCTTTAGAAGTAATTCTAACAGAATCTAGTAGAGTTACGGCACAAAATATAGCTGATTTATTTAATATAGCAATGAAGGTTAGACAAAAGGAAATTTTATACTGGTATTGTTATTATAAAACGTATGAGGATAGAATTGGGAATATTAGGTCTATAGAAAAAATTGACGACAAATCTGCAAGGACATCGGTATATAATGAAATCAAATCACTTCTACCTGACATTACTGATGTAAACTTGCGTAAAATAACTTTTAGAGCTAAAAAAATCTATATATTGTTTGAAGGAATTGGGATGGATAGAATCAGGCAAGTAACCTATAGTGCAAGTGCTATTTCAAGTCTAAAAGATATTCAAATTCAAAATATTATAAATCGTTTTCCAAAAAAGAATGCACACGTGATTGAACCATCTATCTCAAATGATTCAGAAAAATTACCGGAAACTGAGGTAAGTGCATCGTCTAATCCAACTCGTGACCATGCTTATTTTCGTAATAAAACATTAAAACAATATCCTAATTTATGTTGAGAAGGTAGTGATGGAAATGTCGATTATTATGGAATTACTGATGAATCTTCGTGCCCACTATGCAAGTTAGATCATGATGATGATAGTGGTATAGAAGGCAGATATGAAATTGGAGAATCGGAGATTCGATGCTCTGCATCATCTTATTATATTAAATGTGAACAACGTGGAATTGAAATCGAGATAACAGCATGAGCTTTATCTTATGCTAATGCAATTGGCTAAAGTCTTTATGACCTTTCTGGGTATATTTATTTTTTTGTTAGTTATTGTATTGTGAAACAATGAGCTTCGCTCTAATTTAAAGAGATATGTATTATATAAAATGGAAACATGAATACACAAGAAAAGGCCAATAAAACATTAACTCCCGAATATTTGGAGTGGGAAGCTAAATTAACAGAGTTACCGAACATTTTGACGGATAAAATTCGTCTCAAGTTATATAAAAGATATAAAAATAAAACTGGTCTTGATCCTTGGATAAATTCTGAAACTTCTGAAACTCCTAAATCTCCTAAAATTGAAGGTAATTACATCTCACAGGATTACATTATCAAAATTTCCAAGTTCCCGGAAGAAAAAAATGTGATCATTGAAACTGTACATAAGCATTTTCCTTTTCTATTATATACTAATTCAAATGCATGGCACCGGGATGTATTTAAATATACCGATTCAGAAGCTAAATGTCCTGTATGTAAAGAGGTACATACAAGTCGAGGTATATGGGGCGATTGGAGCTGTCTCGGTAAAAATGATCACTATTTTCTTAATTGTCCTTTTCGTATCGATCAAAAGAAAGTTATTATTGCTGTACAGAACTTACCAGAAATTCAAATAAGGGTACCAAACAAAATTAGTAACTCACCAATTCATCCAAACAAAACCCGCCTTTATCAATATGCTGTTGAAAATGACCTTGATCCCGAGAAATTTTCTGTCATTACTGAGGCTGAGAAAAACAGGTGGACTATGGGATGCTTCCGTGAAGACTTGGAGAGAGATATACGCTTTTACCGTGGTGGAATAGAAAGGCAGGAAGATACCAGAAAATATCGTAAATTTTTAACAGATCGGGATAGGCTGGTTGGTGAAGAGTTATTACGTCACAGTATACTAAAGAGTGGTTTAAGTACTTCATGGCTAGACGATCTGATGAAAGAATGGGAAGAAATCCATACTCAATTCGTACAAATTTTCAGCCAGGCATAGAAGTTTTCTACATATGTCAGGATACTAGCTCCACTACAAAGCTCGATAATTAACTTTACTCTTTACTTTACGCTTTAGAATGGGGCGTTTCTTTTGCATATGTGTAACTTCTATTTCCTAACTAGATGTGGAAGAATTACCTGAATCGTTATCGGAAGAAGTATCGGAGTCAGAAGTAAAGTTATGTACATCATTAATTATTTTATTAACAGATACTATAACCCTCCCCCCTTTCTTGGTTTTAAGATCCTTGATACGTAGGGTAGTTCTCACCCAGGCGTCCTCTGTGTCGGTCACAATTTCGGGTATGTATGTTTGGAGTTCACCATCATTATATTTTCGACCATAGAACCAATTCTCTGATTAAATCATTGATTGCAGAAATTAAATCTGTTCTATCTATTGGACCTGCAAAGACTGGAACAAGTGGAGGTAGATCTGAATCTGAAAATTCATCATCAGAATAATCTGGATGTTCGATTTTAATTTTTGAATCAAGTTTTTTCATCACTCCTTCGCTAATCCCATTACATCTTCCAAACTAAGATATTTCAAATTAGTACAGTTGCGGGCTATTTCCTCGATAGTTTCATTACCAATCGAACAATTACCAAGCTCAAGATGTCTAAGTTTTGGACAAGAACGCGCTATTTCAGTGATACATCGATTAGTAAGGCATATACGTGAATTAAGACTCAGGTGTAATAGCTTTGGGCAATACCTCGCAATTTCTATAATTGGTATGTTAGAGAAACCCTTACTTTTATCAAGAATAAGAGTGCGTATACCTGGACACGAGCGTAGAATCGTACTAATCAATACATCTGAGATTTTTAAACCTTCTAATCTGAGATATATCATCTTGGCGCAATAGAGTGGCTTTATTTTTCTACATATAACTCTTTCAAAGTTTATCAATTGCCGAGTAAGAACTCGAGGCATCTTACGACCATGCCGACCTCTCTGATAATCTTTTTCTGTAAAAAACTCAATGCGACGCCATAGAATAGGAGCACCGCAGTGATACCAAAAGTGGTTGACGAATAAAGCGGGATAGAGGGATTGATTGATTTCTAAAAAATATAAGATCTGTTCTAGTAATTCTGGTAAATCAAAAATATTTAGTCGTGTCATACTCAAGTAATATATATATCTTTAATCAGAAAACAACTAATGTTCGGATAATTAATTTTAGGCTGATATACTATGCATTTTCCGGATATTCTCAAACTCATTCAGCTTTTCTACCAGATTATCTGATGACAGGACTAGACGAAGTATCAGAGTTAGTATCCGATTCCAATTCTATGATGCAACAGTTGACCTTATTTTTCTTGCTCTTATTTTGATGTAAGCGAGAATTAGAAGGATATGACTCATTATCCTTTAGCCGTACCAACTCTTATATCTTTACACACCTCAGTTCATTCTCAATATTGGAAAGTCTTTTAAAAATCCCATAATATATATCATAGTTTGGGGGACTTGCCAAATGGACATATCTGTTTAAGTTCAGCCGAACGTCAAAGCTTGGCAAGTAAAGCACGTAGAAATAATGGAACAGGTAAGGAGAAAATGGGAAAAAAACCCGATATTATGGCCTTAGAAAAGTGCAATGGGAAATTACTGGAATTTTTATATGCGGAGAGTTCACGCATTGTTTGTAGCAACACTAAAAAAGCGGATGACGGAGTAAAATTATGGAGAGAATTGTTAGATGGAATTAGTTATATTTATTCTGCATGTAAACCCATTTGTAATCAGTTTGGCGTGGTCGGGATCCAAGTAGCTGGTGAGAAGATATATTTAAGCGTTCTTGTAAAAGATGCAAGTGGGATATTAAGATACTTCCATCTAGATCATGCTGAAATTCCCTTGACCTCGGAAGTTTCGTGGCGTACCAAAGCTCTCATAAGATTACTATTAACCTTAAGAAATATTATAATTGTGAACAAGAATTTACTCGTACAGGCAACAGGCCAGGCAGTATCCCATCCACCGCGTAATACATATCAAAGTCCAACGGTCTCTTCACCATGAGACGATTAATTTTATATATTATAATTATTACATATCTTTTAATAAAAAATTTTAGCGCATATATAATCGCGTTTACTTTTACATATATTTCGGGATTTATTCAATGTATTGAAATCTCAAGGTTATGCATAATTTATATGGGTGGCACTACATATTTCGGGAATCAGATTTCCCTATGGGTCGTGCACAAATATTATGTCATACAACATGGTTTTTAAAAATAAGAATTCGATGATTTTATTTAATGATTTAAGCAAAATATAAGATACAATAATTTCTTACGGTAGAGTTGCAAGGGAGAGAACGTACGGCCCCTAAACCGTTTAATGTACGCCCCTATACTTTGGCTCTACCAGGTGAAAAAGCTATTTATTATTATTGCTATCTATTTCGTTGATATAATTATTTTCGTTGTTATTAATATTATCACCACTACTTATAAATTTATCTTTAGTTTTAAGTGCAATCCAAACCTTTATCGCGTCTATGGTTTTGATTTCAGGTTTTGTTGTTCCATTATAATAATTTTCAATAGCCCTGAATCCGAGAATCTTTATCCCCGTTTCTCTTTTTAGATCGGCTATAATTTCATTAATCATATCTGACATAGTATGATTCTTTTCTCGCATAGTCTCGTTGAAAAGCTTCTTGAATTTTTGCACGTTTTCATCTGAAGTTCGTCTTGAAACTGTAATGATACAAAAATATTTGATTTACTTTGGGTATCTCGTCAAAGATAACAGATATTTATGCATTGAAATAATCTTACCTCGAGAACTGTTTGAACTATTATTACTTGAAAGATTTCTTGAATAATCAGTTAGGGTATCTTCTTCCTGGAATCTTTGTTGACTGAGCAAAGTAATTTTTTCGGAAAGTTCGTCTATTTTATTATTAATTTCATCCATTTTATTATAAAGCTCATCAATTTTATTGTCAATTTCTTCAAATTTATTATCAATTTTTTTAGATTCGTTTTTTTGTTTCTCCTTCAATAAATCAAGATCCATATCGATCATATCGATCCGTTGTTTAAAGATGTAGATAACGAAGCATATAACAGTAATAAATAGGTACGCGAAAAACTTTTCCCCAATGATAAAAATTACGATAAGTATCAAGACAGGGATGATGAATAAATAATTCTCTAATGGCATTTTTGCGAGGGTTTCGAGAAATTCAGTTGGCGTCATCTAAAAAATGATATCAATTAGTACGATGGTTTTTTTATAATACGCGAGAACAAGCATCCTACATACCTTTGATTTTATTAAAGTAAGAATGATATTTAATATGATTTATTTATTAACGTGGATTTGATTGATTTAACAAATTTTTTATTCGAATGTTATAGTTATGAAGTAGAAAAATTATACGAATTCGAATTTGAGCCGTTTTTATACACATTTCAGAGTTTCTCCAGCGCGGATGATCATTTTGTTAAGGATACACGCCATTAAAGTTATCAATAATCATTGGTTTTTTCGAATTACACGGTCAGCTCATTAAAAATTTATCTACTATTCATTACCTGCGTCGATCATAATTATTTATAGATTTATTTTGATAGGTGAAATCGAAAACTTTGGCACATCTCATACGACGCACAGGCCCTCATTCGATGTCAAAAAAATAAGCTTGATCGTTTTTATACAACAACAATAGATACCTCTTATTTATGAGCCTTTCGACTCTGGGCAGAGCTCATTAGTAAACAAAGATGAATTAACTTATTTTCTTTTCTTAACACGATTATAACTGGTTTATTCTATGTGATCACGGCATTGGTTCTTTAGATTTCGTTCTAAGTAATTAAATCATAGCTTCATTATAAATTCGAACGCAAAACAACATTCATGTTGGGCAAGATATTACGGTTAATGAACTAACTATCAGCCAATGAATTGGGAATAGAAATTTAGCTCGTGATCGGCAATTCCCATTCTCATCATATTTCACTCGCAAAATATGACGATTATACATAACTCATCTAATAACTCAATCCGCACAAAAATTGAATCATATATTCTTATACTATAAAGAACCAAATCTAATAGGTCAAAACCCTTAAATTCGATATAAATCACATAATCTCTAAAAACACTATAATTTATTTAATCGTTAAATATGGTCTATACGGATATCTGCCCAATTTTGAGCGACACTGAATGGAAAGATAATTGTCAACTTCCAGTGATTCGTAAGGGTGAAACTCCATCTGATTGGATGAAACGAATTTGGGATCAGTTGACGAATTATAAGAATAATAATCGTTTGACTTATGATAAAAAGCGATATCTTATCGCCAGAAAGATGGAATATTTATGGTAAGATGATCTTGGTCATTCTGTAGGCATAAGCATAGCAATATGTTATTCGTGTAACAAGCTAGTTTATTCTAGAATAGGAAGTGGTTATGAGTGTGGGTTTCGTCATTTCATGGATAAACATTGGAGCACAAATTGCACAGGAAATGCTTATTGTGATATTAGTTATAAAGACTATATAGAACTTAAAAGTAGATCTGAAACTAGTAACTCCTACTTCGAAAAAGAAGCAATTCGTCGATATGAATTGTGGATGCAGAATGCTATTAGAAGAGTTAAACATGCAAGAGAAATCGGTAGAAAAATCAGAGCTGTAAATGTAATACAACAAAAATGGTTAGAGTATTTCTACAGACCTGATGGTCTCTGCGCTTCAGAATTAACATTACATTACCAATTATTATGGGCAGTTCGAGAAGAAATGCGACAAGTTAATAATAATATATAGACCGTGTCTGCAGGCACGAAGTGTCATTTCTCCGAAATAAGCAATATACATATCTATTTATTCGATCAATATATCTATTTATTATATAACTTATTCATATATATATCTTTAAAATAAAACCACCTAAAGTATTCCTTAAGGGCTAGTACTTTAGACTTTTATTTATTGCTATTTCGTGATGATTAATAGCTATTTTTTTCTTGACTTTTATTTTATCTGTATATATTTTATGGGGCACAAAAAATCCCTAGTGTAGATAGATCCAAGGGGTCATTGCTTCGCAATAATAAATCGTGTTTGTTATTTTTCACATCCACCCCAATTTCAATACAAGGCTGGATACGTACATCTTCTCAATATTATAAGAAGTGGCGAGTAGGATGTATTATATTTCTGCATTAATAAATAACGAAAAAAATAATTAATTATTTGATTGTTAAATCTTGGTTCATTCATCTAATTTCAATGGGGTGTCCCAACCAAGTCATACACTTAAAGGATCGTCTACTGCCATGAGAATTCGTGGTTTTTGATTTTACCAACCCGCAAATGCTTATCAATTATTTTGGATGCTTTTTTGGATCATCTGTGTATTGATGTATATATCATTCCGGCTTCATCTGTGGAGACGACACATTACGCTAAATAGTATAATCTCTAACCAATCAAAAACAGCTATAAGTACACTATACTTGATAGTGTAACACCACATATTATCTATCAACATTTATTTTTATACTCTTTATCACAAGCTTTTTTTAGCAAATTTTTACCATAAACATCATCAAATTGATAATACAGACTTTCAAATTAATTATGATTTATACCCAACCAAGTCCTGATACTGTAGCTAGGTTTAATCAATTGCCTAATCTTCGG
>CAUDNR010002680.1:53698-64860 GCA_958430865.1 Entrophospora sp. SA101 | reverse complement strand
TTACTTTATTAGTTTTTATTAAATTCTTTATATTTAATCTTTTAATGATATTAATATTAAAATATAATATAGGAAGTGAAATCATGACATTCAATAAAAATGATATAAATACAATAGATGAAGCAAAAGGATACTCCAATTATTATGGCGGTAAATTAAAAGGAATCCGAGGAGGAAAAACTGCTAAAATATTTGAAAGTTCCAAATTAAATGATAGAGATGGAAAACTAGATAAAACTAAACTTCAAGATTTAGCAGAGTTCCTAAACATTTATAAAACTGCTAAAGCCAAAGCAAAAAATATCAACAATTCAGTTGCTGATTGAATTTCTTTATTAAGCAGGTTACAAAAAGAAAGGAGAAATAATTCAGACCTTTATCAACTAGTTAATAGTCTGGGTCGTGGAAATAAGGTTGACCTAGTGGTAGAAATATTAGAAGACTGTTTGTTCCAAGAAGTAGGTGACATTAGCCCTAACAAAGAGATTGAATTTAAAGCATTGCTTGGAGTTTTGGGGAATGTAAATCAACAAGCTCAAACTAAAGATAAAGAGATAAAAGAACTCGCAGAGAAGTGTTCTCCTGAAAAAGAGCAAAAAGCAATTGATTATCTTGGCAAAGTTAAAAATGCTATTTCTGCTTTAAAAGAAGATTTGAGAGATAATACCAAGATTAGTTATAAGATTTTGGATACAATAATTAGTTATACAAAAGAAACTTGTGATAATATTTTCACCACAACTGCAGCAAATTCTCTAATAAGAACTGGTTATGATGATACTGGTATTCCTTTAACTCAATCACTCTTTTTAACTCGTGATTTGCCACAACAGTTTATTGCTCTTTTCAAAAAATTTGATAAAGGTCAGTTATTTTCAGCTATTGAGGCTACTAATTGGTCTTCTGATGAGAAGAAAGAAATCAAGGATACTTATGAGAGAATGATGACTTGAACTTTTCAAAGGTCATGAAATTTTAAAATTGAGAAAACTGACAAAGGAAAAAGACTTAAAGAAAGATTTGAGCAAGAAAAGTTTGATGAGGAGGAAGCTAGAAAAAAAGAAAGAGATTACATCTTTGTTAGTGATGTTTGCAAGTTCATGCATGCTCTTTTTCCCCAAGATGACAATTACAAAAATAGCCCTTTCATCCAAGAGGGTACTGCTAGTTGCTTAGAATTAGTTGGTTCAGATAACTTAAACACTAAATTTCCTATTTATTGAAGAGGAAGAGATAATAGTGTTATTGGAGAAGTTTATGCAGGTGGATCTCTGTTTGATGCCAATTTTACTGCTGAAAAATTAGATTTACATTGAGCTAATGGTGAACTAGCTGAGTTCTTTTGAAAAGTTTATAATGATACTGATTGTGTGAAATTTAATTCACATGATGAAGTAATAAGCAAAGATGGAAACACAAAGCGACTAATTCGGAGTGAACCAATCTCAGATTATGAAGCCAAAATACTTACTTATCAGAAGCGTCATCGTTTAGTTGATGCTATGGCATGCTCTTATTTAGAAAGAGCAATTGAGATAATTGAAGCCAATGGAATTAATTATAAGGAGCGTTCTCATGAATGAAAGCCAATTATTAGGAAAATTTCTGAGTCTGCTATTAAAACTTGGGAACCTCTCATGCGACAAGCCAAGGGATTTGCTTCACATAAAGAGATGGTGGATGCTTCTAAAAAAACTGGTTGGGATACCAATGCTACTCAATACATTGAATATGACAAAAAAACCATTACTACTGATGTAATCAATAAGTATGATGAAATGAAACCAATAGCACAAGCTCAAATTGATGCTTTTACTTCCCTGAAAGGTGAATGAGGTAAGAAATTAGAAGAAAGAAAAGAAATTACTATTGCAGAAAATAAGGCTCAACAAAAGTTAGATGATTTTGAAAACCAAATCAAAACTCTTTGCAATAATAATCTGGTAGAAGTTAGAAAACAATTCAAAGTAGTTTATGAACAGTCTCCTGTAGGTGATCAAAAGTATAGTTGTGCAGATTTAATCTTCATGAATTGTTTATTAGATTGAATTGAGAAAAAAGAAAATGAGCCTGAATTTTTTGTTGATTCCACCTTTACTACTCAAATCTATAGAACTGATTTGGAGAACTGAGAAAAAGCAAACTCAGGTGAACTTCCTAAATATACCTCTTGAAAGGAATTGGATGAAAATGGTTTTATTGGAAGACTACAGTCTTGAAAGAGAGTCACCCCTAGTGGGGGGATTTTTGGTGAAGAGACTTTATGAAACTACTTATTAGCTGTTAAAAATGAACTAAATAATTTCACTTTTCGAGAGTTAAGTGTGGAAGAAAAGTCAGAACTAGAACAAATCAAAGCATATTTAAGTAAACCAATAAAAAAAAGAATTACTAATGGTCAACTTCGCCAAGCTCTTGGTATTGACATTATCCCTACCAGTCTGGTTTATGAATGGGGAGATATAGAAGGTTCAGATAAGTTTTTCTCAAATGCTAGTGCAATCAAAAATGTTGCAGATAAAGTCAATAACCTTTCTAATAAAAGTAGTTTTTTAGTTTATTTAGAAAATAATCTAGCCAATGATGCTAATTTACCTATTTATCCAAAAGGCAGTGGGGAGAATAAAGAGTTAACTTGGTTTTTCACTCAAAAGCCTAAGACAGTAATTCAAACCATTGTCAATTATTCACTGGAAAATCCTGCTGAAAAAGAAAAGATAAAAAGTGAAATGGAAGGTAAAATGGACTCTAATGATAATAAAAAAGTATTAGACAGAAGGGTTTATGGAAATGGCACTGAATTCACTGAAGCAGGAATAAGAAAATATCTTTTTGAGAAAGAAGTTGGTCTTACTCATAGTTTCTCTAAGAATGAACCTAAAAAGAAGGAACTACTTCCTGCTAAATCTTTCTGAAGGACTAATAATCCTTCTGCTTGAGTGGCTTTTGGAGGAATTCTCTTCCTCTTAGCTAGTCTAGGTTGAGTGATTTGAAAAAGAAGACTCCTCGCTAAATGATGAGAAGGTCCAGCAGAACTAGAAGAAGAGGATGATGAAGATGATGATTAATAATGATTTGATTGTTTATTCTGCCAGTCTTCTTTTCTTTCTTGGTTCATCATGAGCTGATGTTAAGGTTCATTTATTGCTTATTATTTTCCTTTCTTCATGGTAAATTTCATAGGTAATACTTTCTTTTCTTAGATAAGTTTCTAGTGTTTGAGTATCATTTATTTTGAAAATGTAAGGAGCAATTTTTTCACCTTGTTCTTTTTTTAGAATACTTCTAATAGTGCTGTAATTCTTAGGTTCCATGGTAGATCTGATGTAAATAAGTTTCATATTAACTATTTTCACATAAGAGTAGTTCTATATATCACTTAAGATAACAAATTATAATCACATTACAAATTTTGATCCCTGAAATTCTTGATAATACCAATGTTCACTTTGTCTTGTTTTGTTGCAGTCTGCCCCACATGTGATAAAACGGATAAAACGAATGTCCACTATGTTACTTTTCATTGTGTGCCAACTTCGTTCTTTAAATACCCTTAAATTAACTAATAATAGTAAACTTTGTATAAATATTATTATTATTATATGTTTTACGAATAAATTTTATTAAGGATCTTATTATTATCCTTCTATAGGAAAAAATCATTTCTCGACTTGCATGTGACAAAACAATTATTAATTTATTAAACTCTAGCCCCACGGTAAATGTTGTATAGTCTATGTGAATTTGAAATTCACATACAGTCGAAGCTTGTCAAATTCATAGGTTTGGCATGGTGGATTTTATGAATTTATCGAATTATGCCAGTATTGAGAGTTGTTCTTTAATTTCATGATTCGACTAAATGATGCACAATAACAATGAATCTCGGTTTAACGGGTATTTTTTTCCAGAAAATTTATTATAACTAGTACAAAATTAAAATTTTGATGGTGTGTGATGTTACACCCCGTATTCCCCGCACTCAACACTGCTGTTAAACAAAGGGATCCGCAAAAGCGAAACTTATTTGATCAAACCACGGGGTATAAATTAATACTAATACATACATTGTTATTATTATTTTTTATATTTATAAATAATAATAATAATACATTACGCAATTTATCTTATGAAATTAGGCTAGCCAAAAAAGGCAAGAACAGTCGCAGCTTGCACCCAATCCAAGGATAATGACATATTAAAAAATCTGTTAAATCTGTTAAAGCGAGATAAAATAATTGTAGTTGTAGAAAAATTTGGGTTTGAAATTTATCTGTTAAACCCCAAATCACTAAACCAAGATCCACTAAACCGAGACTCACTGTGTACTAGTAATCATATAGTAACTGGAAATATGTTTGATGAAACATATTGGAGAATATATCAAGATAAAAACCAATTCATGTCCATTGATCTGGTAAAAGAAAATATACCAAAAGTCATTTACGATCACATGAAGTTTTATATTATACAGAAAGAAGAAAATCTTATGTAATGTCATGGAAAACACGTTATCAGGAAGTTGTAAATATAGAAATACGTTTTGGTATCAACAAACATATGAAAAGAAATAAAATAACAACAACAACAACAACAACAATAATAATAATAATATAGTCATAATTATAATAATAGTAGTAGTAGAGATATATGGTGAATCTCGGTTTAACAAATAGTTTGGGCAATTTTCCAAAATCCGTTATAATAAGAAGGGGTTTACTTCATCCATTAAATCGAGATTTTTGATTAGTATCCGCTAAGTTAGGGTCCACTAAACCAAGATTCATTGTGTAATAATAATATAATATTTAAATATTAAAAATATAAAAAGATGATAAAATCACATTATTAGATTTGGGGTGTCGTGGATGTATTCGCTACAATTTTCTTATTGAAGTGTGATTATAACAGCCACATGGAAAGAAAATGTGGTGATATGTTGGCCCAAACGGTCTAATTTGATTAGATATGAGGGTATTTGTTTATTTGATTGTTATTGTATTTTTACTATAGCCAAAAAAAAAAATTTTAAGATTATGATGACATTGAAAAAAAACTAATAATCATAGTGGCCGTAGTTAATTTTAATATCGAAATTGTTGTTGTGTTCATAATTGGAAAGCTGAAAATAATTACTGTAATTACAATTACTATACTATGGTTAAAGCTCTGAACGGTTCGGTTCAAACCGAAGAATTTCGGTTCGGTTCGGTTTCGGATTCTAAAAAGTCAAGCTGAAAAATTTCGGTTCAGTTCAGTTTGAACCGAACTGTTCAGAGCTTAGGCTAAAAACTACTTGTCAGTTCCTGGTATTCTAATTTTTGCGCCAAACTCACTGTTTTCTAATCTAGTAACAACCAGTGAACGAGTTTTTTCTGAGCACAGACTTAATTACTCAAAGACGTTGTATTTTAGAACCTGAAACAATAAGAGTTTAAAATTTTGCGGAGACAATGAATTTTATATATGAATTGAAAAAGTAGAACATCCTTAGGATTTCTATTCAAACAAAACGAATAAAACGAATAAAACGAATAAAATGAATAATTCGAATAAAACGAATAAACGAATAATTTGAATAAGAATGAATGGGAACTCTAAACTACAAATTTTTGTGGTGAATCTATGAATATGTAACGATCCGACCTATAACTGAACAGCTGTATCTAAACGTGGTATTATGTATAAAATTCAATCATGATCTCCATACCATCGTTACCATGGTATAAAATTATAGTATTCAGAAACAGGATCCTTCCAGCATCTCTACTTCGCTAAACTAAGCTACAATTATTATAATTTTTTGAATTTAGAATGTCTGAAATTTTTGGGTCAAATGTAAACCGAAAAACCGAACCGTTCGGAGCTTTAACTATGGATGGATACATTTCATGGAATTTAGTAAGTTTCCACTATAAAAAGATTATGAAAAAAACCTTAATCAAGTTGTTTGTTTGTTTGTTTTAATTAAGAGGATGGATAATTTTACAATTTTTTACAATTTTGGTTTTTCTATCATAAAAGAGGCACCCTTATTAATGTTCACTTTAAGTTCAGGAATTGTAGCCTTAAAAAGCCGATTGTTCATATTCAGTGAGATTACCAAATGGAAGAATCTTCGAAACATTGTTTGGCTAAAGCGAATCTTACATCCAATTCAATATTTGTTGAAAAATGTTCCAAGTTATTAATTGCATTTTAAGTTGGAAGCTACCTTCTCTGATCAGCATCAAGATTAATAGTGTATGCCATAGAAAGAGTTGCAGATCCAGTATTATCTTTTGCTTTAACAACTTCATCACCACCTTTACAATAAATAGATACATGTATAATTTTATATCAAAAAAGACTTGATAATTTATTATAATATAAAAATAAAATTTACCAAATTGAATATGATTTGTTAGTGAAAAAATTTGATCTTGTGTGAAATTATAAGGTGATGAAATTTTAGATAATAGTGGAACAATAATCATGCCACTATGACCTCCAACAACAGGAACATGAACATCACAATGATCTGTTCCAGAAATACAAATAGGATATTATAAAATTGTTAATCACATTACATTGGAATTTTAATGCCTGAAATCCTTAGTAATGCAAACGGTCACTTTGTCTGATTTTGTTGCAGTAGTTGTTGTCATTATTATTATTAACATTCACATTTAAAAGATTTAACGAATGATTAAAATTACCAGCTGGTTAGTTCTAAACCACCATCTAATAATAACTATGATTGTTGTGATCAAAGAGGATGAACAAGAAGGTATAATGTTAATATGTGGTTATGCTCATCATCATAAATGTTTGGAATTTATTGGTTCTATGGGTATGTTGTATATGTTTGAAACTTGCTATTTATAGTAAGCATTTTGTTGCTTATTTAATCAATACTAGCATACTATGTTTAATAATTCTGACATTGCAAAAAAAAATCAAGAGGTCAACTAGCATTTTATACAGATTACAACACTCAACAACCATATCAGAGGTTACATGTAAATCTATTAGTAAAACTTAAGAAAATTTACACTTTTATTTGAAAATCACAATTTCATTTAATTAATCGGAATTTCTTGATTATTCAACAACGTGTGCATAGTTCGTGTAACATCTACTATTAAAATAATCGATTACAGATGTTTAATTTCCTCTTTTAGTAAACAACCAATATACTCTTGCTTTTGTCATGTTCATTCTCTAACCTTTTCTTCCGCCAATTAATCCAATTAATTCAAAGTCTAAAAAAAAATTTTTTATATAAATAAATAAAAAAAACCATGCTTTCACATCATCCTTCTTTCTCTTCCTTTTCCTCTAATACCAATAAAAAAAATATCCACAAGTAATTATTTTATATCAAAAAATAATAAAAATATGTAAGATTTATTTTTTACAATTAAATAAATGTAATTAATTAATTAATTAAATATTCATGGATGTATTGACAATTAAACAATATCAATAATATATTTATTAATTAGTTCATAATGAATGTTGACGAGGCAAAAGAATTACAAGAAATCGTTAAACTCTTAACAGAAAAACCTATAATAGATTATTCAAAAGTAAAAGATATTTATGAGGTAAAAATAAACCTTTTTTATATTCTAACATTTCCACCTGAATTTGAAGTGGCTTATAAATATATAATCATATATATATATATATACACACATATCCATAAATATCAATGTTTAGGTTGCAAAAAAATTAAGAATAGGGCTTCAATTTGCTTATTTTAAAGTAAAATGGGGTTTACAAAAGTGTGATATATCAACGTGTGAAAGAATGGTAAAACAGAAATTAGAAGATTATAAAAATTATCCAAATAAGCAAAGAACACATCTTCCATTTAATGTTTCTCCTGTACCTCCATCAAAAAATAGATTTACAGATGAAAAAGCTAAAGCTGTCTTTGAAATACTTGATTCATTAGTTAATCGACCTGAATCATCATCATCTAACATTAATAATACTAACAACAATAGGAATGATAATAATAACAAAAATATTAACATCAATAAACAACATTTAAATCATAATGATGAAATCTCTTCTTCAATAGGTAATCAATCAATCAATCAATTTGTTAACTTTATTCATTTATTTATTTGATCTTAACAATATATTTTTTTTTGGCTTATTATTATTATTTTATCATTGTCATATCAATAATTAGCTTCACTACCATCATTTGATACATATTCTCTTGAACAAGATTTACCTCCATTTTTCCCAATAGGGATGAATCTTAGTTCCATAGAACCCTATTTAAATTCAATAGGAAGAAATTATGGATCAGATAGATTTAATAATAACAACAACAATAATCAACATATTAATAATTACATGATTAACAATAATTGTCACTACCAACATAAACATCAACATAATAATGATAATCATAATCATCATCATCACTCATGGACATTAATGGACTTTGGATCACCAACAATAACAAACTCTTCTTTATCATCATCACGTAGAAGGAAAGCAGATTGGGGTGAAGATTTAAACCCTGCCACTAAATACCAAAAAATTCAAAAATCAACTTTTAGTCCATGGAAGGAAAACAATGATGCTTCTTCATCTTCATCTTCATCTTCATCTTCATCTTCTTCAAAGGATTTGATTGAATGTCCAAGAACACCACCAAACCAAATTCGATCAATTAATGATATGAAAACACCAGATACTGCATTTTCATTAAGTGAATATTTGAATATGTCTCCTATGCAGTAGTAAATATATATATTTTATTTTTTTTAACAAAAAGCATTTTATGATTTCTTAATATTTTCTTATTTCAAATGTATAAAATCAAAGAATAATTATAAATAAAAATTAATGATTAAGCAAAATTAAATAATATTTATCTATGTACTTTTTTATTTGTTATTGACATCATCACAATATTATTTTAAAATAGTGTATATATGAATGTGTTAATTTAATTAAATAAAAGTTCTTTTATAAAATAATAATATTTTTCTGGTAATTAATATTATTATATATTTAAATTTTTCGAATAAAAGTTAATTTGTCATTATCCCAATCTTCATTATATCATTATCTCTGAAAAGAAGAATAGCCAAAAAAGTTGATATGTAGTTGTGATTGCTCAAATTGTTTATGATGAGGAGCCACTTTCATCATCATCATCATCATTATCTACTTCTTCTTGAGCATTATTGCCTATTATTTATTTATAAAATGTTAAATTTTATTTATTTGATTAAATAATCCATAAACATGAGATGGAATAATAAATACCTCCACCACCCAAATATTGTTCCAATGACACAGGACCTGAATTATGATTTGGTGCAACATTCAACTAAACAAGTGATTGATTGATATTAACAGAAAGAAATTAGTTAATATACATGTATTTGTTACATCTACACACATAAAATTTATATTATTTATTAATTTACTTTGTTTGTTTTTATCTTGGTACGATTTAAATTATTGATTCCATTTTCTTGATTCAACGAAGTTTTCATCATTGTTGCAAGTTCAGCAAATTCAGAATCTAATACTGAATCCCCAGAATCTGAACCATTATCAGCATCATCATTTTCTTCATTATCAGATGAACTACCACCACTGCTACTATTATCAGATGAAGCTGAATCTGATGAATTATTATAACCATGTTTTCTACCATTGCCATCATCATCATCTCCATCATCATCATCATCTTCTTCTTCTTGTAGATGTCTTATATTTTGTATTGTGTTAGGTTCTACTACTTCTAAACAATCTTCCATCCATGGATTGTCATTATCTTCATCCACTTCCATGTCATTATCATTATCATTGTCATTATCATTATTAAGATCAACATCAGCACTGTAATTATACTCTACTTCTTCGACCATTCCATCATCTTCAGATGATTGTCTCATAGTGAAATCAAATTCTTTAGCAAATTCTTGCAGTTCACTAGATGTTTCAAAATTATCAAACTCGCCTTTACTAACATGATAACTAGATCCCACCATTTCTAATGACCATGTCTAAGTTTAAAATAAAATAATAAATTTCAATCAACAGTTGTTAATATTAATATTAATTCTATTTATAAAAATAATAATAAAAAAAAGATTTACATTTGTTTCCTCATCAAAAATCATTAAACATTTTTTAATGGCTTCCGAATCATAAGTATTATTATGACTATCTTCAACCAAATGTCCTGTTAATTTTAATGGACCCTCTACCTAAAATTCAAACACAAGTACATAAATAAACGCACACACATATTGATTGTTTAAAAGAACTCAGTAATAAAGCATTGAGGCTAACCCCTTTTTGTTCATTATAATTAATTTCAAATGTTTCTTTACTCTCAGCAAATTTTATGGTTGCCTCATTTGTAAAATCTATATCTTCTGTATCAACTTCAACTAAATAATATTATGTATAATAAATACTTGTTTATAATAAATAATAAAATATAAAGTATAAATAAATAAATTTACATGTAAATTGATAATATAAAGGTCGATTGCGATTCTTTTTTTTATTAAAACTTGTCCCGATTCGAAATTCAAATTCTCCGCCAAATTTGTTAATTATTTCTTGATGCTCAGTTTCTGCTAAAGTCAACATTGTATTTTTCAATATATATATATATATATAAAGTACGCGCAAAAAAGGTAGTGAATGAGTGAGTGAATGTTAATTAATGATCTACGGGGTGCATTCCTACATTTTTTATAATAATAATGGTTCGTAACATCGTATTACACTTTTGCATTTTGATAAAATAAACAATCAAATAGACCGGTATAAATCTATATTCTTAAACCAAGGCTTCTTCCTTTAACTCTTTACACGTTATTTTAGAATTGGTTTGGGATTATTATTAAAATTAGTATGTCACAAATTTGTTGAATAAAAATATTTCTATTTTTGATTCGTGTCACATCAAAATTTTTAAAATTTACGTCGTAATAAAGTTTAAAAAGGCTTAAACAAAAAGTTCATCCCTAACTTATTTAATATATTATGTAATTCTTTCCCAATCCGCCTAATGACGACGTATACAGTTTTTTAAAGTTCATCGTCATGGAAATTTTTATCTTATCACTTTATCAGATTTTTCTTTCATCCGTTCCTAAATTAATGTTATTGGTGCATGTTCCTTC
>CAUDNR010002680.1:18074-47629 GCA_958430865.1 Entrophospora sp. SA101 | reverse complement strand
AGATCTAATAAAAGAACTTTCTATCACTGAGATCACAATACACCTCTTTGTCAAGAAACTTATCTCAATATGTTAGGAATTGGCAGAACTTACTTTGAAAATATCAGAAGTCATCTGATAAACAATGGTCTTCTG
The DNA here is from genome assembly GCA_958430865.1 of Entrophospora sp. SA101. Taxonomy (NCBI): domain Eukaryota; kingdom Fungi; phylum Glomeromycota; class Glomeromycetes; order Entrophosporales; family Entrophosporaceae; genus Entrophospora; species Entrophospora sp. SA101. The sequence goes on along the minus strand of CAUDNR010002680.1, from coordinate 47,494 downwards.
CCAAGAATTCATGGTAATATTAAAAGGATGCCCCAATGGAAAACTAAAATGATGATTGATAAAAATGTTGCAGAAGTAGTAAAGAATTTTCTAGAAAATTATGCAGAAGTCATGGATTACCAAGTCCAGGAAGAAGTATCAATAGAATAACCCAAACAATTACATTCTTATCAACTGAAATGAGCTATAAATTAGTCCATAGAGATTTTCTAGCTGGTCTAGAAGAAGATAACAAATTGAAATCCTTAAATATGATGCTTTCAGAAAATTATGACATCAATTGATACCAGAGGTTCAAATTATGAGTCCAAGGACTGATCTGTGTGATACTTGTCAGCATTTTAGATATGGTTTACATTACAATGCTCGCCAAGAAGAAGAAGTCAAAGAATTACTTAAAAGATTTAAAGAACATCTGTCTAAGGCCAAATTAGAGAGAAATTATTACAGTGCAGGACACCTAATCCCGCAACTTACTGCGCCACGACGACGAATTTTGGGAAAAAATTTCCAATCAAAAATGCAATAAAAATTGTTTTGTCATGTGATATTTCCTAGTCATTCCATAAATAGTAAAATCGGCAATAAGAATAAACATTGGGTTACCTAATATGGATGTGATCATCAACTAAAAATTCAAAAACTTTTATTTTGTTTCAATTTGTTCATTTTTATATATATATATAATAAAAATACCAAATTAGCAGAACAACAAAGAAAACTAGTTGATCAACATTGTTCCGAGGATAAAACACAGTATTGCAGCATTGATGCTACTGCTCATTATAGTTATGATTGAACCCAAAATGTTCATGTACCACATTTAAATCAACAAATGAGTAAAATTTATTATCTTAGTCCATGTAAAGTCCATTTATTTGGTATTCAAGATGAAGCAGTAAGGGCAAATTAATTATGTTCTTGATGAAGATGAAATTATAGGAAAAGGTCCTAATGGCACTCTTAGTATGATTTTTGATGGAATTAAGAAATTGAATAAAGGTGAAAAACATTTAAAGATTACCTGTGATAATGCTGGTGGACAAAATAAAAATAATGTGACTATTTGATTTTATTTGTATCTAGTAATTTGTGGTTATTATAAAAGTATTGAATTGAATTTTATGGTTCCAGGACATACCAAATTCAAATATGATGGTAATTTTGGCATGATTAAAAAACTTTACAGAAGAACAAGAATAGATTGTCTGATCATGTGGTTGAAGTAATAAAAAAGTCTAGTCCAGCAGGATTGAATAAAGCTCAATGTTATGAAAGTGGAAAAGGTTTTCAATATTTAGATATTAAAGCTATTGTGGGAATTTATTTTAAGAAATTACCAAGCATCCAGAAATATCAACATTTTCTTTTTGAAGCAACTAATTTTGGTACAGTGAAATTTCAAGTTGCTAATGGAACTTTTACTGAATTCAATTTATTGAAAACCAAGAAAGCAGATATTTTGGAAGAAATTAGAGCTTTATCCATTTTAGTATTAACACCACCACCTTTGGATTACAAAAGGCAAGAATATTTTTGCCCATTTGTGAAAGATATTAATAGTAATAGTAATAATAATAGTAATAGTACATTTGAAAATTGTAATGATCGACATTTTATTTTTGTTTTTTGATCATGAAGAATCTAAGAAAATTTTTAATCGATAAAACTTCATATTTGTGCGTCAAAAATCAAATTATTATTATGCAAATGCATAACTGTTAACGTAGGCCGTTTCCCAATAATGCGTCAGAATTCGAATTCATTTTTAATGTTGAAGTTGATTTTTGGCGTTTAGACCTTTGAGGTATCGATAAGGTGTCGTTGATGCGTGGAGGGTGATTTAATAATAAACAAACTATTAATTAATTAAAGAAGTCGTCTTTGCATAACTGTTTTTTAATTCTAAATATTTTGAGTTTGCAGAGCCCACTTGATCTACAATAGAACAAAAAAGTAGTCGCGATATTTGTTATAAACGTCTTTTAATTTGACAATTTTTAATTATTCACTTTATTTAATGGAGACATAAATTAATTTTGATATTTAGTATGCCCATCTTTTGTTCAACTACCATTTTAACACGTTTTGGCATGCTATTAACCAAGTTAAATAAAATATCAGGTTCAATTACCCCATTCCTCCCTCTTCTATGGCTATTTTCAGCTGCCCTGTTACAATATTACGGGTATCTCGAGCGCATAATTTTTAGTGATTGTGGGTTTGCTGCAGTTGCTCCTTTTTTATCGGAAAATAAAATAAATTAAAATTTATTATTATTATTTAATAAATTATTTTAATACATTTAATAAATTAATATTATAATGAATTATATATTTAATAAAGTATTTTCTAATACATTTAATAAATTAATATTATGAATTATATCTAAAAAAGGTTGTTTTAATCAAGTAAGATTTGATGGGTAAGTAAAATCTTCAATATTGATGAAATTTTCTTTGATAGTACGCATTGAAAGAAATCGATACAACTATATTTTTCGCAAAAACAAGAAAAAAGTTAATTATAAAATATATATATATATATTTATATATTTATGAAATAAAAATCACAATTACACCCCAAAAACTAAATACCAAAGTATGACTTCCGGCTTTATCATTTGTTCCAGATGCACGTGCGCCACCAAAAGGTTGTTGACCTACTATAGCACCAGTAGATTTATCATTAATATAGAAATTACCAGATGCGTATCGTAATTTGTTTTCTGCCTTCACAATTACTGAACGATCTTGTGCAAAACTAATTAAAATGTTTATGGAGAAATAAATAAATTAATATTTGATATTTTTTTTTTAATGATGTATTTATTGTAATGAGAATTTTTTTTACATTGCTCCTGTTAATGCATAACCGGATGTTTCATTTGCCAAATCAAGTGTCTTTTCAAATTCATCTGATTTATATCTATAAAAATATTTTAAGAGTTAAAGGATTAGAAAGAATCAGAATAGAGAAATATATAAGAGAAAAAATCTGAAATCTTATCTTGAATACTACTCACACGTAAATTGTAAGCACAGGCCTTTTTTTTCCCAAAAAATAAAAAATTTTATTGTTAACGTATAAACTAATAAAAAGTAATCAATGGTAATAATACTTGACTGAATAAATAAATACCCAAAAATTTCTTCAGCTATAGTTCGACTTTTTGGATTTTTGGTGACTATTACTGTTGGTTGAATGAAATAACCTTTTGAATCATTATAGGTTCCACCTGCTATAATATTACTGTCTGGATCTTGTTTTGCCCATTCAATATAATTTTTAATCTTTTCAAAAGAACCTTTATGGCTAAAGAATAAATAAGGTATTAATATGGTTATTAACTAATCATATATGATCATTACAATTGTCTGCTAAAAAATCAGATTAAACTTACATAACAGCACCCATAAAGTTGGTAAAGTCTATTTATTATTTCCAAAAAGAAAAAAAATGAAATTAATTACTTTCAACTAATTAACAAACAGAATAATAATAAATTACCTTCAACAGGTCCAACTTTAATTTTATTAATTTGTTGCAATAACAATTTACTAAACTGTTCCCATATTGAGTCAGGTACGTAAGCACGAGAGCAAGCTGAACATTTTTGGCCTGAGTATTCAAAAGCAGCACGAATTGTCTGATTGACAGCATTCGACACATCAGCAGACTCATGTACCATATGATAATTCTTCCCACCAGTCTCGCCAACAATTCTTGGATATGATTTATAAATATCAATATTATTACCAATATCTTTCCACAACTGTTTAAATACAGAAGTTGATCCAGTGAAATGTAACGATGCAAATTCAGGTGACTTCAATATTTGTTGAGTGATCTCGACAGCTGGACCAGGAATCCATTGTATCACACCATCTGGAAGTCCTGCTTCTCTGAGTATTTCCAAAACTATCCAATTTGATAGAGTGGCAAAAGGTGAAGGTTTCAAGAGTACAACATTACCCATTAGAGCTGGTGCTCCTGGTAAATTACCACCAATTGCTGTGAAATTGAATGGTGTGATTGCATAAACAAATCCTTCCAGTGGTCGATACTCAACTCTGTTCCAAGTTCCAGATGCATTTCTAGGCGGTTGTTGTTGATATATATCCTGCGCATATTGACAATTAAATTTCCAAAAGTCTACTAGTTCCGCAGAAGCGTCTATTTCTGCTTGCCTAATAATCAATTTCACATTAATAAATTTTTTTTAAATAAACATACTCATCATTACCCTCAAATAATAATAATAATAATAATAATAATTACCATGTATTTTTACCCTGACCAAGCATTGTGGCAGCCATCAATTTAAACCGATATTTATTAGCAACTAAATCAGCAGCTTTTAAGAATATAGCAGATCTATCGCTAAATGGTAAAGTTTCCCAATTTTTTTTAGCTATCAGTGCTCCCTCGATTGCTTCATTTATGATATTTGGATCAGCTTCATGAGCTTTTGCTAGTACAACTGCATGGTCTGATGGAATTCTTTGTTCTTGTATTTTACCAGTATAATACTATATATATCAATATAAATACGATTATAATGAATGATTTAAAGGCTTTAAATGATTGATATATATGTATAATTGTTAAATACCTTTTTACCATTCACTAAAACAGGAATGTCTATTGGAGCTTGAGCTCTTAATTCTTTTAAAGCATCAAGAAGTTTAATTCGATCATTACTACCAATTTCATAGTTTTTCTATATATTTTTCAATTAATTAACTAAAATAAAATGAATTATTTATTATAAAAGGCAAAAAATAAAACAATAAATTTACCATACCATTGGTTCATTAAGAATTTCTGGTATTTTAAAAGTACCCAATGTAGCAGACATTTTAGGTGGTGAATTTGAAAAAAATCTAACCAAGTTACTACTGCTAACATCATTAAAAGACTTATTTGATCTTAATATTGATTTTGTCGTTGATAAAGATGATTTTGATTTTGCAAAATTTATAACCATAAATTTATACATGATTTTTTATATAATTACAAAAAAAAATAAAAAATAAAAAATCGTGCGAAAAAACAGACATTTATATAGTAATAGTCTTAATTAATATTTATATAAAAATAGTTAAATTTTTAAATTAAAGTTTATTATTTATGAACTCTGATCAGTCAAATGATTTTTACCAGGTTTTTCTCAACAATATGAAAAATTATGTGGGGTAGTAATATTTATTTATATTTATTTGAGTAACTAACACCAATACTAATTAATATTACAGGTTTATTACACTTCTAGCTTTGCATTTTTGCGGAAAGAGATATATTTGGTAGTCGAACCGCTGCTTAAGCCAGAATCTAATATCAGCAAGGTGAAATCTTTTCTGCATGCGTCTAACAATTTTTTGACATTCGAATAAAATCCAGGAACGCTATAATAAAAAAGCTACAGACTAGGGCTACTTCCTCATAGGAACTAATTATGATGGTAGGTAACTCATTGCCATGATTGCGAAATCTTATTATTGATACTATAAACCAAGGTGAAATTTTTTTTTTTGGCATGGATTTCGGTCCAGCCTATTTAGCATTGTTGAAACAATCACGAGTTGAGGAAGGAACTCGATTCTGAGGCAAGTATAAACCAAGCGAACGAGAAAAAAATTCTGTATTCTCATAAAAGAGTTAGAACAATGTAGTAGGGCATTTCATTTCAGGTTAACACTATTATGAATCAGAGATTCGAGAACTCAAATCCCAAGTATCTGTTTTACAGAAGCGACACAGATTAGCTTTAAAGGATGTAGATAAAAAGGAGAGCTACCTACTCAATCGAGAGCAATAGTTGGCTATGCTCGAAGAAGAGGTAACCGAGTTAAAAAAGAAAATTCGGAAACTTACCTCCCGGGACGAATATTAAAGGGTTTGGATAATGGTTACCAAGGATAGTAGGAATATCAAAAGCAGACATATTTAGTGATTATAATAAGTTTAATCTTTTATAGTATGTTGTATGTGATTTTATTGACCTATAAGTTAAGAATAGCTCGATTCATTTTTTGTGTAAATTCTAGTTGATATAAAGCGGGAAGAGAATCCATGATAGTGAATATACATTTGAAAAAAAATACACAAGTTATTACCATTTTGGAAATAATTTACATGATCATCATAAAATTTCTCCTAATTAAGAAATGATTTTTCGATTTTGAAGGACAAAGATTGAAATGTCTCGGGGTCCTATTTACGCACGTGGGAAGATGTTTATTTATGATAGATCATTTTAAAAAATAAGCTCGTCATATGATAAGTTTCTACAAAAAAAATTTTTTTATTGATATACTAAATTTTAAAATTCTATTTCATATTCTACACCCTGATCAAACATTTCCAATGCCCTATAAAAAATAACATACGGAAAAACAGTACATGAACCGTATTGTTTTACGGAATGGGTACGGGAAAAATGCACGGAATCTTCCTGTCAAATGCGCCGAAATGTACGGAATTTGTGCGGGATAGATACGGAGTAGGTGCGGAATGCGTACGAAACACGCACGGAATACACACGGTTTTTACGGAAAACATACGGAATTCGTTTTTCTCGTACGTTTCCCGTATGAATTACGTGATGTGCTAACTAATTCCGTATGTTTTCCGTAAAAACCGTGTGTATTCCGTGCGTGTTTCGTACGAATTCCGCACCTACTCCGTATCTATCCCGCACAAATTCCGTACATTTCGGCGCATTTGACAGGAAGATTCCGTGCATTTTTCCCGTACCCATTCCGTAAAACAATACGGTTCATGTACTGTTTTCCCGTACAAATCCCGTACAGTTTTCCATACATTTTCCGTACCTAAATTTTTTATAGGGTTTGTCTAAACGTGTTTGCAAAGATTTGGTATCTGCTAATTTAAAAATGTAAGGAGCAATTTTCTCACCTTGTTCTTTCTTCAGAATACTTCTAATGATGCTATAATTCTTGGATTCCATAGTAGATCTGATGTAAATTAACTTCATATTAACTATTTTTGTCTAGATGAATATTGTGATGTTAAAAACACTATTGATCCCTGAAATCTTTGGTAATAACAATGTTCACTTTGTCTGGCTTTGTTGCAGCATGCCCCATATATCTTTTGGTAATAAATTATTGTTTAAATTATTTTTTTAATTTTAATTTTAATTCATTACTTTTAATTATAATAATTCTTTGTTGATTTATGTAATTTTTTTACTTTTTTTTACATCAATAATTTTTGTAAATAATTAAATGTATAGTAAGATGATTCTACTATTTTACTTACTGAAATTATCAATTCATTAAATGTTTCTGGGCAACAAATATAACGATTTGAAAAAAGATAAAAGTAATTAAGAGAGAATGACCATTTACCCCCTTGTAATTTTACCTATATACAACATTTTATAAACAATGCAATAGACAATAAAATCTTTTGATATTTTAGAGTTTTATAAATTTTAAATGTAAAGTAATCATATTCATCACTATTCACACTATTCACACTAGTTGAAACTGATAATAAGATAATAAATGTGAGGACAATTTATGTTCATCTTCACTTAATTGATGAATAGATGGAACACAAAAGTTGACTTTAGTTGATAAAGTTGACCTTGGTCACAAAAGCCAATAAAGTAGAACTATGTCAAGATTGTTTTACTATTATTAATATCTTCTTCCTTCTATCCTTCTTGGCCATTATCATTTTCATCTCTTTTATTACCCCATTCCTGGATTTTTTGGCAGGAGTTTTTCACAGTGGAGATTGCAATACCTTTTCCTTCTCTGTACAATTCATAGATTTCAGTTGACATTTTACTAGTGCTAGATGAAAATCTGAGTATCAAATTAAGGGTTTAAGATCCCTCCACAACTTTTCGATCTCTTCCAAGTATTTTTGATCAATAATTAATTTACTTTGATTTTATTTTTTTGTTTTGACTTTTCCAGGCCCTATTGATTGTATTAATATATTTTATGGATTATATCACAGAGGTGGGATTTGGAAGTCTTATAATTGAGCAAAAGACCAAGGAAAATTCCAACAACCCACAAGTAAATTCACAGTAAAAAATATGCATTTTATTATTATTAGTGAAAAATATTTGCTTTTTATTAATGTTCAACAATGGTTATCAAAAGATTTGTAGTTTGGTTTTTTATCCGAGAATGAATGATGGATGTTCTTATAATGTTCATCAAACATGACGAGATTATCAAATGGCCGATTATGGTATTTGTTTACTTATACTGTTTGATACAAATCAAATTAAAATAAAGATTTATTACAAAACATTTAGTAGAGATTATGATTATTGTATATCAGTCATATGCGAGGGTATTATTGATTGAGTCATATGTAATAATTTAATCCCTAAAAAATTTTTGGTGCATATTATTAATATTAAAATGAAAGTTTCTTCGTCTTCGTAACTAATTTACATCATTCTGGACTCGTATCAATCATTTGCTGACTTCTAGGTGTGTCTACTCACCGAAAGGGTCAGTTCTTTAATTTGACAAAATCCTTCATAAATTTTCACAGCTCAAGAGAAAAACATCTTAAAACAAAGAAATTTTCATCATTTCTTTAGTGAAGAAACAAGTAAAAGTATTTTCGATGGGTTAACAATTGTATAGGAAAAATACGAAAATGGCCTTTATAAGGAAGACACTATTTCATTGGTCACAGAAGACGAGTTGAAAAATTGCTGCGATTAATGGCACGGCATGTCCAAAAACGATTAAACATTCCGTCATTCTTTCTAATTTCATTCTTGGACGGTAAATTCAAAGAATCTGTTTTTCATATTAATGACAATTCTACAAAATCGATATACAGGATAATAACGTGTTCAATTCATCACAAATTTTTGTTACATATAAAGTAATATTTTCAGCCAATCAAACTAATTACACATTTTTTCTTAATATGAATTTAAATGAACCGGAGGAATCGCAATTGAATTTTCTTAATCATGAATTACAAAAGGTCATAAAATCAAGTAGTGGTGGTGATAACGATGAGGACTATGAAAAATTTATAAATTCATCAGATTTTAAAACAATTTTAAGTTGTTTTGGAGGCTCGAAAAGTGAAAAGGTTAAAACAACAAGTTTGATATTTTTATCAAAATTAATCGAAAAATTTTACAACGATGCAGAAAAAAACTCCAATAAAACAACAACGTCATCGTCATTATTATTATTGTTTAAGCAAAAAACTTTTGAAATAATATCAAATTGGACAAATTCAACCAAAAAAATTGATAAATTATTTGGATATAATGCATTATTATATATATTTAAAGTTTTTTATGAATTAGGCGAAGAAGTATTGAACAAAGCGGGCTTTTTGGAAGAGATGATGGATTGTGTTGAGTTTGAAGATGAACAGGTACAATTAACAATTTTGGAAATCTTGTCCTTGGCTTGTTCACAAAAAAACTCTAGACTTTTAATTGCTGCAAATTGTCAAGAATATTTAAAATCTTTAATGATTAGTAAAAATCAGCATCTCAAATCTTTGTCAGCTGTTATTTCAACAAAGATTTTCTTGGATGAAAAATCCAAAAACAACAACGACAACGACCCAATTGTTAACAGTATAAATAATAAAAAATTAATAACAGATAAAGATCATGTCACTGCAGAATCAGGACCAGAAGAAGAAAGAGAAGAAATAAAATTAGCAGGATTATTTAGAAATCTGGTATTAGATTCTGATTCAAATTATGAAGTACGTAAAAATGCTATTGAAGGTTTAGCATATTCTAGTACAAAGGCATCAGTCAAAGAAATGATAATTGATCATCCCACATTACTAAAAGAGATATTTGATTTCATTTTAAACGAATTAAAAAAAGAAGAAGAAAAAGGAGGAGGAAAACCGATCCTAGATAATTCAATACTTTATGGAGTTGCAGTAGTTTTATCAAATATTACAATGTACAGAAAAAAATTAGATGAAACTGAAGAACAAATTTTAAAGTTAAAGAAATTAACTGGTGAAAATAATAACAAAAGTAAGAATAATGATGAGTTGGACCCATTGGATGATGATGAACATGTGGTTAAACGTAATAAAAAATTGTTAAGTATTGGAGTTAACAAAATACTAATCAAACTATCAAAAAATCAAAGTCAAGTAATTAAGCAACTAGTTGCAAATATTTATTTAAATCTGGCAAGAGATCGATCAAATCATGGATTGATGGTACAACAAGGTGCTATAAAAGCTTTAATTCCATTGGCAACGATGACAACGACAACAATGACAACAACAGCGAAAACAACAATGGCACCAACAAAAGGAACCAAAGAAAATTTGCAACAATATGCAACACAAGCATTAGCAAAAATTGCAATCACGATGAATCCAAATCTTGTTTTTAGAGGCGAGCGATCGACCGATTTGGTGAAACCGTTGCTTAATTTGTGTAAAAGCGAAAGTGAATTATGCCAGTTTGAATCATTGATGGCACTGACAAATTTATCTAGCACAGATGATAATATCAGATTACATATTTATCGGCTTGATGGATTGGGTATAGTGGAAAATCTACAATTATCTGATAATATAATGGTTCGAAGGGCAGCAACAGAATGTTTGTGTAATTTGATGTTTTGTGAACCAATATTTGAGAGGTATAGTGACTACGAGAAATCCAAAAATAAAATAAAAGTGTTGGTAGCGTTATCAGACGTAGATGATTTTGAGACTAGGAGAGCGGCAAGTGGATGTTTAGCAATCTTGTCAACAGATCAAAATGTGTGCAAGATGATATTGGAAAGACCAAGAGGTCTACTAACTTTAAAAGATTTGTTGGATGAGCAATCTGTTGAATTGCAACATCGAAGTGTCGAGTGTTTGAAAAATATAGCATCCACAAATAATAAAGAAATGGTGGAGAAATTGGTCGAGTCAGGTATACATAAGAAATTAATTGAATTAGTCAAAAGGAATAAAGAGCAAGTGGTAACAGCGACTTGTGTAGAAACATTAAAAGAAATTTCAAAACATGTAAATTTACAACAACAACTATTAAATTAAAATTTATTTATCACAACTTTTAATTGTAAGCTATTTGATGATGATTTTTTGCTAGATTGTTCAGCTTTAGGAATTTTATCCTCAAGAACACCATTCTCATATTTAGCAACGACATTATCAGCTTTCACATTACGTGTGAGTGCAAGTGCACGAGAGAAAAAACCCAACGACATTCTTGAATATGAGTTGATCCTTTGGTTTTTTTTCTTCTTTAGTTTTACCAGAAATATAGAGTATATTATCCCGAATATCAACATATATATTACTCTGTCGTGCTTACATTCCGTTACTAAATAGTGAACTATTACTATCACTCATGTCATATTCGCAATATTGTTTGTTATATGGGACCCCGGAAACTACATAACTAAAATTTTCAAATTTTACCAATGCTAATGAGTTTACCCAACACCTTTTATATTAAATTTACCCAAGTTGGTAATAAGTATTACATTAAAGGAAGTTTTTTTTTATTTAAAAAATTTAAGACAATGATAAGTCCTAGCAAAATCACAATCGAAATTTAAACTAGTACCATTACTTGTGAAGGTTTGGTATGTTTCCACCTTGTAATTCATGTACTTGTGAAAATAATCATCAATACATTAGCATGTCCATCCCCAATTAACTTAAACATATTTCCTACCAGCGAATGCAATAAAGCGGGTGGCATTAACAAATTCGATTCGGATTCAATTCAAATCAATCCAAGAATAATGATTTGATTAGATTCGGATCGATATATACTATCTAATACATTAACATGTAAATAAATTAATTCTTTGTTTCAACGAATCTTGTTTAAATTAAATTCGCAATGAATTTAAATTTTGCTTCACATAAAATTTGTTGAATACGTGCGATTTAAATCAAATTTCTTATGCGTCTCTCATTCTTATAAAAATTATGTACGGAATATACATACTGAAAATAAACTTTCTAGTACTATAAACATGAGGAAACGGATTTTCCTACTACTACGTGTTTTTCGTATTAAAATAATAATGCACCAAAAATATTCCGCGCTGACACCGTATGGTTCCGTGCCGTTTTCATATCTGTAGGTACGGGAAGTGCATTCTTCTGTATGTATTTCGTATCAACAATGCGTTGTTCTAATACATTCTGTATCAAAAATACGTTTTCCCGTATCTATTCAGTACTTATTTTGTAATTATTATTATTTATAGGATATAAATCTTTTATTTTAAGATATAGTATCAATTTTAAATTTAAATTTAAAAATCCGGTTTGATTCGACTCGATCCGATTCGTTCAATAAACTTTCAGAATATTTCCAACACGTCAAGGACACAGTTGGGATATATATCACGCAAAACGAAAATTTAGTATGGATTCAAAATGTGTTGTTTCAGGATCTGATGTGGAAATGTTCGACTTTGGAAGGTTAATGAATATATTTAACAACATTGGTTCTGTACATGTATTAGGGAAAATTTTTCTTGATTAAATATATAATTGAAAATTGATTTATATATTATATATTTATAGGAAGATTACAGGAAACAATCATATATGGAATATCTAGAAAACTAAACATACATGTTGTATATATGTTGAAAAAAAAAAAACCTTGATAAAAAAATTTTTCTTAATGAAAATATAAAAATTAAAATTTTTTTAATATTACAATCTAATTATTTCTACTCTTGATCTCTTTGAAATAAATTGTTCTGGTTCAGAATTATTTTGTTGTGGTGGATGAATGGTTAATTTTGCATATGTCCCATTGGATTGATTTTTAGAAACGTAGCCAGGATTAATACAAATCACATTGTTAATAATCTATTATTGTATATTTTAATTAATTGGTATCAATATAACTTAATTAGACGGATTTATATGATGTTATATAATATGTAAACATTTACCTTTGCAAAAAATTTTAATTTTGAAGGAGTTACAAGTACATCAGGAGTTGCTTGTAATTGAAGACTTGATGAGTTTTTTACATCAAGATTTATATCATTAATTACAGGTGGAAATAATGGATATAAACTAAAACCATTAATTAATCAATCAATCGATTAATTCATATATAAATTGATTTAATGATCATTTTGTTATTAATAGTACTTACTGTCTTTGGGTCAAGATGTGTTTAGCTAATCTTCCCATTCTATCTGAATCACAATTACTTGATGATATTTAAATTATGGATTAATATATTTGCATACACACACATATATTTAATTAATATAATTATAAATTTACCCTGATGTTTCATTCACACTCAAATGAAACAAAATATCAACATTATTTATAGCAAATGTAATCTCATCATTTACTCTAAATTGTGCAGGATTAGGCAATGTGATGGTGTTCTAAAATTATATAATATTGCCATTTTTTAGTATGAATATGAATATATTATTAATACCATATTAATACCATACTTGATAAAAATTTGCAAACCTTTGAAAATCTATTATTGAATGGTGGTTGAGGAAATATTGGATATTCATGAATTACATCTCTAGGATTAGGAATCACAATAACATTTATATCTGGTGAGTCTTTAATCAAAACATCCAAATATTTTGTAATATTATTATTAAAAATATCATCAACCAGCATTGTTGCTTTTCCTTGCTGAATAATTGGATGATTTTCATCAACAAATGGCCCCATCTACACAAATAAATTAATACATAGTCAATAAATGTTAACCATATTGTTATCACCACCATTGTTCTTGATTAAAAATTAGTATCTATTTTTACCAGAACCAATATGTTAGGTTTTTCTTTGATCATTTTTCTAATTAATTCTTTAAATGGTTCAAATGTTAAATCAGTGTCAAGTGTATATGGACCAGCTACAAATACCACTTCTAATGATTTCGAACTACTGCTGCTGCTACTGTAGTCATTAATTATTAATGTTTGATCATTTTCATTTATTTGGTTTGGAGATCGATAAAATGGTAATAATGGCAACTTTTTTTGTTTGGGAGAGAAAAAAGTAAACAGTGAGTATAACATAAATGCTTAACTTAAATGTCGATTTTTGGGGGAATATTTTACCTCGTAGATTTTTTTTACATACAAACAATTTCCTGTATTATTAACTCCTTCAACTCCAATAATCTAAATAAAGAGAAAGTATTAGAGAAGATATATGGAATGTAATGCTAAATGGTTGGAATCTTACTTGTCCAGGAAATAAAGAAAATGATGGAAGATCGTTTAGAAACAACTTGATAACACGTTCTCCAAGATTAATTGAAGTTACCAGCATTGCAGATTCAGGATTAAGTCTTCCTTCTGAATCACAACATATTTTACCAACTGTGAATAATTTACTCTAGAATCAAATAAATAAATGATAATTAATCCAAGAGTGTATATATATATAAATATAAATATGGGCTTGTTTTTTTATACACACTTCACCGACAATAGTAGGATCACATAAAGTTTCTTTGTTATAATGTTCACTTATAACTTCCACACATGAATCAATTCGATCTTCCAAAACTTTTTTAAAAAATTAATTTTTCAAAGATGAATTTTTTTCTAGAAAAAAAATCAAAAAAAATCAAATTTTCATTAAATAGTTACTTTGAATTTTTTTTGCAATTGTTTGATACATATATTTGAAAGGCTCCAATAATTGGCCAGCGAATGGTTCTATTTTACATTCTACAGCTTTAATCTTGTCGTTTGCCGATGTCACTTTTTTTGGCTCTATGTGTTGATTTAAGATCTCTTCTATTTTTCCTTGATTGGGACGCTCTGAAAAATTTCCTTTTTTCATGCTATCCACTTTAACTTAATTTCATTCTATTAAATGGTTAAATTTTTTATGATTTAATATCTTTGACAGGTAATAAAAAAATTGAACTTACTAATACTTTATGATGTTAAAAATGTGAGATTTGACGCGAAAAATTGGCGATCACACACACATGACATTCATTCATTTTTATTCACAAAAAAAAATTTCTTTTTTTTAAAAATAAATAATTTTTTGTATATTATAGTATTTATATAAAAAAACAAAACAAAAGACATCACAGATTGATAATGATAATGGTCAACATGTCAAAGCATATCAAGAAACAAAATTTTTCTAGTTCACCCTCACAACTAACACGATCAACAGAATTAATACAACCAACAGAACCTCTACCATCTTCTTCAACTTTTTCAATTAACGAAACTACTTCTACCACCACGGATTCAAATCATACCGGATCTTTGGCTAGCTATCTTGAAAAGAATTACGGTTCTTCAATTCAACACCAAAATTTCATCAAACAGTCTATTACCTACTCTTTACCCCAAACCACACATGTCGATCAGTTTTTAGGATGTTCTCCAATCGAAGATTATGAATTGGCCGATAAATTGGGAGAAGGAACTTTTGGTGAAGTTCACAAAGGTGTTCATAAAAAAACCAAAAAAATAGTAGCATTAAAAAGAATTCTAATGCACAATGAAAAAGAAGGAATCCCATTGACAGCAATACGTGAGATAAAGATCCTCCATCAACTAAGTCATCCAAATATTGTCACTCTTTCCGATATGGCTATTTCTTACAACCACGAAGTTCAAGGAACTTCACCAATTTATATGGTTTTCCCTTACATGGACCATGATTTAGCTGGACTTATTGAAAACAAGAGTGTAATTTTTTCTGTTCCTCAAATAAAATGTTATATGAAACAACTACTTGAAGGAACCCTTTACCTCCATCAACAAAATATAATCCATCGTGATTTAAAAGCAGCAAATCTGTTGATCGATAACACTGGAATATTAAAAATTGCAGATTTTGGTTTATCGAGGCCCGTAAAAAACAAGGCTTTGACTGCTTGTGTGGTCACTCGTTGGTATCGAGCGCCTGAAATATTATTAGGTGAAAGACATTATACTACTGCAATTGATATATGGGCGATTGGTTGTGTTTTTGGTGAAATGCTTAAAAGATGTCCTATACTAATGGGAAATTCAGACATTAATCAACTTCTAGAAATATGCAAATTATGTGGCACACCTTCAGAAGAAGTGTGGCCAAAATGGAAAAAGTTGCCTGTTGCATCCTCTTTCACTCTTCGAGAATATCCAAGAATCATTTTTAACGAATTTGAGCCGTAAGTTCATTTTATTTATTAATAGATTATTTAGTTAATAACAACTATTCAAGATTATTAATCAATTACAAAATTTTCAATGAATATAGAAAACATGGCGCCATATCTGCCGATTTACTTGATAAATTACTAGTGCTAGACCCTGAAAAAAGACTTAGTGCTTTTGAAGCCTTGAATCACAAATATTTTCAGACAAGTCCTTTACCAGCAAATCCTGATGATTTACCAAAATATGAATCTAGCCATGAGTACAATTGTCGTAAAGAAAGAGATAGAAGAAAACATCACAGAAATCATGGTAAAAACGATAACGGCCGTACACCAACCAATCAAACATCGAGAAAACACAAATATGAATCAAATCACGACTACAATTGTCGTAAAGAAGGAGATAGAAATAAACATCATAGAAGTCACAGTAAAAACAATAACGACCATACGCCCACCAATCAAACATACAGGAAACACAAATATGAATCTAGTCACGACTACAATTGTCGTAAAGAAAGAGATAGAAGTAAACATCACAGAAGTCATGATAAAAATAATAACGACCGTACACCAACCAATCAAACATCGAAAAAACACAAGTCATGAGTAGAAATACGAAAATTGAAATTTACATGCACATTACTCGTGTCACGCGTTTTTGTCAATCATCTGCAAACAATTATAAATAATTCAATATTTTTCTTTTAAGATTAGAAGTAAAGACAACAATTTCGAAATAAAATTTTTATAAGAACTATCTATCTCTAGGTATTAAGAATATTTAAGAACAAAAAATTACTACTCCTTTTTATGTGAATATTACATCTCAATGAAGGAGAAGCTTATTAAATTAATTAAATTAAGTGTAATGTGATTCTAAAATCTCTGTTATAAAATTAATTATGATTCAAAAATTTTATCAAGTGTTTATTAGTATTGATTAGTATTAGCATTAGCATTAGCATTTAGATAAAGGAAACATTTTTCCATGGGCAATTAATTGCATTACGCGTATCGTGTTGTGCACATGACCACGCGTATGGAACATCTATACAATTGAAGAAACGTTACTATTACTGGGGTTGGTCACAACGGTTGATCATCAAAAAATAATAACGTTAATAATAAAAATTTTCATATATGCGGATTTTTTTGAAAGTTTTGTGACAACTGCAAAAATTTTTTTTTTATTAATATAAATGAAAAAAATTCTCTGATAGGAACATTAATTGAGTGCTTGAAAATACAATGTGGAAAGATTATTTCGCAGCTTGCTTGGTTATTACATTTTAAAGTTTATCTAAATTTCCATTATTATAGTAAATCAAAATGATAACTTTGAACCTTTATAAATTTTTTTTATTAAAAAAACTCTCTCTGACAGGCTATTAATCGAATGTTTGAAAATACAATTGCAGAAATATTATTCCTCTGGCTTACTTGGTTATCAAGCCTTTACATTTTAAAGTTTATCTGAATCTTCAATTAACGCTTTGATAGGTCCGGCCGATTGAGGGCTGACCATATTAACGCGAATCTCGAAAGTTAATCGGTTATTTAACCAAAAATAGGCTAGTTAGTAATTCCTATGGCGTGATTTTTTTTTTCTTATTTTCACCTTTCCTTCTTTTTTTTTAAAAGTACTTTCGAATCATAGTGTTGGCGGTGACATTCAATAGAGGTTTCCCGGTCCTGTTTTGATGGTATATATGCGTAACATTAAAAAATCCGCACATGGTAATTTTCTATATTGACTTGAATTATCAACCATTGTAACCAACAACCCAGACTAGTTGATTGCATTCATGAGATTCATGAATATTCATTAAGGGTTACATATATCAAAATCAGATGGATCAACATATGATTTTTAACTGCTTTGATATGTGTAACCACCTAAATGAATGAATTTCATGAATGCAATCATCCATCATCCCAGACTATTACAGTAAACATTGAGAAAATATAAACATCAAGTTTAAAAAAAAACTTTAAAGAATGTTTTTTAGCACCTTATATATTCCAAAACGCTTTATAATCGTTGGTTTATGTTCTCTTGGTGTTGCTATTAATTATGCTGGTATTATGAATTAAAGAGAATTCTTTATTTATTATTATCTTTAAAACAAATCAAAATTAAAGAATACTGTTTGACAGACCGAATGAATATTTCTATCGCCATAATTTATATGGCTGCTGAATTTGGATGGTCTTTCACTACTCAAGGGTTGGTACTTTCATCGTTCCTTGTAGGGTATTTATTAACACAAGTTATAGGAGGAATACTTGCAGACAAGTTTGGTGGGAAGATGGTGCTTGGAATTTGTGAGTAAATAGAAGAAATTTGTGGTTTTTTTAATCATTTAATTTTATCAATGGTTTGTTTTTTATTCGCAAATAGCTGCCGCATGTTGGAACTTATTTACACTTCTTACACCAATTTCTGCCAAATTTGGATTGAACTATCTTATTTTATGTAGAATTTGTTTAGGGGTTGGAGAAGGAGCTGCATTTCCATGTATTCACTCAATGATTGCATCATGGATTCCAAAACAAGAAAATTCCCGTGCTGCCACAATTATTACAGTTTCAGCCTATTCGGCCTCGTTTTTTGCTTTACCACTTTCAACATGGTTAGGTTCAGGTCCTTTTGGATGGCCAAGTATATTTTGGGTATTTGGATTCATGGGAATTATTTGGTCTATATTGTGGCATTTTTATGGTGGCAGTAATCCTAGTGATTATCCGGGAATTAGTCAAGAAGAGTTAAAATTAATTTTAGATAATAGCAATAAGGAAACCGACAATGTTAATATAGTTTATAGTGACTTAAATAATGATGAGATAATTATAAACAATAATACTAACTTGGATGACGATGACGATGATGACGATGATGATGATGATTTGGTGCAAGCTCTTAATGAAGAACAAGAAACAGGATCTCATAGAAATTTATTAAAAGATTTATCTGCTCCAGAAAAGTTCAAGATTAAACGGATTCCATGGAAAATTATATTTTCTAGAAGAGAAGTATGGGCTATTATTTTGGCTACATTTTTTAATTCATTTGGTTTTTTTATTATGGTTACCTGGTTACCTACATATTATCTGGATCGTTTTGGAATAGATATCAATAAATTGGGATATTTTGCTGGTATGAAACAAAATTCTCTGGTCTATTTGGATAAAGATACACAAAATCATAATCATATTATTTTTAGTTCTTCCTGATATAATTCAAGCAATAATGGGATTGATTGCTGGCATTGTGGGAGATTTTATGATTCACAGAATGAATTTTCGCATAAGAACCGTAAGAAGGATAGCACAATCAATTGGTGGTTTTGGTATAGCATTGTCTGTTATGTATGTATGTATATGTTTTTTTATTTCTGAAAGAAAGGTTCAATACACTTTGAATAATAATGATAACAACACAAGCAATACTAGGTGTCATTTTTAGCTACTAATCCAATAGAAGGATTAATAGTAATTGGTGTCGGATTAGGATTAAGAACCTTTGTACTGATTGGCTCATCAATTTCACAGGTAAAATCAAATGTAATTATAATAAATATTGTAATAAATTAATTTTTTCTCCTAATTCGTTTATAAATATATTATATTAAACATCTCACAGTTCGATGTAAGTGTTTTAATGTCTGCTTCTGTGTTTTCTCTTCTTATAATAATTTGTGGTTGACATTGTGTGTGGAAAATTCTACCCGTGATTATAGATTCTTCCTAAATATGCGGGATTTATATATGCAATAGGTAATACTGCGGGTATTTTGGCAGGTATAATAGGTGTATTTATAAATGGGTGGCTTCTAGATGTTACAGGGAATCAATGGGGTATTATCTGGTGTTTAGTAGCTTTGATGTATTCCCTCGGAACAATTTTTTTTGTATCTTGGGTTGGAGATAAAAAAATAATCAATTGATAGATTAATATCAATGTGCATAGAAGATCATTCTATAAAAAACAAATAAATTAACAATACTATCGTTATAAACTTAAATATTATTTTTTTTCGGTGAATAAGCCAATAATTTTAAACCGTGGATAAAAAAAAAGGTCACACAATAACTAAAATTTAGTGTAACTTTAAGGTTACACGCAGTGCGGTTAAATTTCTTTAAATGATATATTTACCTCTTCTTTAGGATCAAGCTTTCAAACTTTCAAAAAAAAAAAAATTTTATAAAATTCATTTTTTTTTATTGAATTATCTATCATTTTGACCCGTATTTACCCCATTTGCATATTAGTTGGTTTAAAAAAACATTGCTCTTATCTCGCTAAAGCATATGGTTATAATATAATTATGCGATGTCCTACCCCAATACCAGAGATTCAAGAAAAAGAGCCTCTACCAAAAATTTCGGAAGGTTCGATTTCTCGTTTAGGTAAATATAAAAATTAATTTATAATTATAGATTTAATTTTACATAATTATTAAAATCCAACTATTTTTTTGAAGTAAATGGAGTATCTTCATTGGTTGAAATTGAAAGATCATTTAATCAACTTCGAATACCAGAACTTGAACTTCCAACTACGCCAGAAGCTACAATTAAAGTGGCACTTTCAGAATTATATCAACTTCAAGAAGATCTACAGATCCATTTGCAAGGTGGACCTTTAGCTGATCCATCAACTTTGGGGATACAGCGCCGAAGAAAAGTTACTGATCTTCTTGAACGAGTTATGAAAGATATTGCTTTATATGAGGAATTTGTGAATAGAGGCAACTATTGAGATTTTATTTTATTTTATTTATCATTTATTCAAATTTATCAAATAATAATTGGTTCATTTAATTATAAATAGCTCAACACCTTAGCCTGGAAAAAATTTTAAATGAATCTGACGGATCTAGCGAAGACGAATTTATTGATTCGGAAACTTTGGATACAGAATCGGAAATACATGCTTTTGAGGTAGAAATTTTTTTTAAAAAAATTTATTTTTATTTTAAAGAAAAAATAAAGAACTTTTTTTTTGGATTATCTAAAATTAGGACACTTTGTCAGATATATCATATAAATCAACGACATCAACAACCGCTTCAAATATACCAATGTCACCACGGATATCAAAATCTTATTATGATTCTAATGTTTCAAAACTTCGTACTATGTCGTCAGCATCGCTTGCTTCAGCTAAATCAAAAGCTTCATCACATTTTTCACGTTCATCATCACCTTCTATGTTGTTTAATGAAGATGCTGCATTTTCAACACCACCGGAACCATGGGATGCATTTAGATGGAAGCCTATGGATAAAATTTCTGATCACTTATATTCTCAAAATGTTAGTCAAAGTGCTGGATTACCAACTGTATTGGCTGTAAGTGTTTCTATTAATATGAATGGATTAAATAGAAAACATATCCTATTTTTTTAAAAAAAAATCCCACTTTTATTCAATTATTTAGGTTAGTGGAGTGATTGCGATAGGTACGACTCGTGGTTTAGTATTGGTCTATGAGAATCCGCAAGAGATTTTAAAATGTATACTTGGATCTACTTCTAACGGTAAAGTTATTTATATAATGGCCAAATAATCATAGGGTAACTTTATCCTAATAAATTTTATTTTACAATATCGTATTTTTCAATAGCTATTGAATACGGTGCTGTCACATCTCTTGCAATTTCCTCTGACCATAGTCAAATATTAAGTGGCCATTCACAAGGATATATTTTAATATGGGATATTAATAAACCAATTAGTCCAATACGTACCATCTTGCCTATTTCTTCAGGTGCTGTAGCTGGTGGGAAAAAGGAAGGTCATATTCATGGTTCAGCTATCTTACATGTTGGCTTTGTTGGCGTTCGCAAAAATGGAATTGTTTCTGGAGATAATCATGTATGTTATATTGAGTGAATAGTAAAATATTAGAATGGCTTTAGTTAGTTTGGTTACACTTTATTTAAATATTAATACCACTACTACTAAAATTAAGAAATAATAATCAAGTCCTAAAACACCACCAAGTCCGATTATAATTTTCAATATTTGACCTTATATATATATTTTTTAATGATTATAAAAATAGGGGTTGGCATTCTTTCATAACCTATATAAAGTCATGTTGTTTAATGCAACTGAAACAACACGTATAATTGGGCGATATCCAATATCATCATCACATAATGAATTTCATGTCGGTTCTAAAATAAAAAGACCAAGTACTATTTTTGGATTAGCGCCACTGCCTTTTGGCCAATTACCTCATGGTTCTGAAGGGTTCGGATTAGTTGCTATTTTAACACCCTATAAGGTCTGTTCATTTATTGTTATTATTATCTCCATTATTATTAATCATTATTAATGCCACTTGTAATGATTTTAAATTATATATATATATATATGTATGTAGATGATTATAGTAAGCACAAAACCAACAATACATACTCATTATAAAGACTTAAAACCAAAAAATATCTCTACAGATTCTTCTACAGCATCAAAGTCAATATCAGGTTGTCTTGCATGGTATCCTGCTGTAAAATTTCAACTTAACACAGGTAAAGATTAACCCAAAAAAAAATTTGTTGTAACGTACATACAATGTACATGTGTGTGTATGTGAGGGTATAATTGTTGCTTTTCAATATGTATTTAATATATATATATTATAGAAACTCCAATTGAACATACTGATCCTTTGCTCGCGTTTTCTTGGGGTAATCACTTAACAATATTAAAAATTACTGTTGCACAAGTCATTCAACCCGAACATCCAAAAAGTAAAAGAAAGCCTGATTTTGTTTTGGAATTTATTAAAGTTGGACAATGGAAAGCTAGAAATAGTATTGTTGCACTGCAATGGCTTTCTCCTCATGTAAGGATTTTTCATACATATTATAAACAAACTAGATTATATATTTTTTTTAATTTCATTGGATATTATTATTTAGATTTTATTGATTTTGACAAACACAGAAGACATAGTTGTTTTTGATCCTAGATATATGCAAGAAAGTGAACAAAACAATATTCGTCATCGTTCATTAGTGTATCATAACCATTTCTCTTCACTTTTAATTGATAGGTCAGATGATTCTATTAAAAACACAGTAGATTTGGCTTATTATCATAGTTTACGTATATACAAGAGTCATGTATATTTACTTGTACGTAAAATAATTTTATTTATTATTTATCGTATCCTTGAATAAATAATGAATATGTTTATATATTATTGATTTATAAAGGGCGTACGAAATCTTTATGTTGGATCACTTTTATCATGGGCAGATCGTATACTTGCATTTGTACAATCTGGTGATTATCTTGAGGCGATAGCTTTGGCCACATCATATTATAATGGTACTACTTCGCAGACAATTCTTGGATTACCAGATAATGAGGAAATTCGTCACATGATTGTTGGAGGGAAGCTTATGGAACTTTTAAACGCTTCTATAAATTATGCATTTTCTAGTGAACGAACATTTGCGGGGATGGCTGACGAACATAATGTACTATTCCATGATCTTGCAGTAGCATGTATTCAGGCATGTCTTAGTATGCATAAAGAGGAATTTCTTTTTA
This sequence comes from Entrophospora sp. SA101, assembly GCA_958430865.1. Taxonomy (NCBI): domain Eukaryota; kingdom Fungi; phylum Glomeromycota; class Glomeromycetes; order Entrophosporales; family Entrophosporaceae; genus Entrophospora; species Entrophospora sp. SA101. Next base: position 23,752 of record CAUDNR010002680.1, on the reverse strand, counting down.
ATGACATTTATGAACGATATTCAAATGCTTCTGCCAAAGGAACATTGCTTGAGGTTTTGGAACCATACATTCTTGATGATAAAATGGAAGAGCTACCACCAGAAATCATGAAGGATCTTGTTACACATTATCGAGATTGTAGACTGCTTACACGTATAGAACAATGTATATGGCATATTAATCCAAAATATTTAGATATTGATCAAGTTGTTCAATTATGTAAAAACGAAAAACTTTATGATGCATTGATATATGTTTGGAATCGATCAATGGATGATTACGTGAATCCAGCTGTAGAACTTCTTGGACTAATCAAAAAAGTATTAAGTTTAGAGAAACGGAAAAAGAAAGAACACCGATTCAACGGAATAACAGATCATGTTGATTCAATGGAAGAGGATGATTTAGAAGTTTTGAAGGCTGATGCTCGTAAATTTTATACTTATATGGAAAATATACTTACCGGCCATACTTATCCTAATGGAGCTCCACTTAATGAAAAAGATGCAAATGAAGCTCGAACAAATTTATATTCATTTATATTCTCAGGACGTTGTATAATTTGGCCCAAGAATGGGGGTGAATTGATTTTGACTGCGGAAGACGAAGCTGAAGGAAGAGAACCAATATACCCATATCTTAGATTATTTTTAAGATTTAATACAAAGGCATTTTTACAAGCTTTAGAAATTGCATTTGAAGATTCATATTTGAATGGAGTTGAGATAATCATGGACAATGATGATGATTATTATGAAGAGGAAGAATTGCCCGGAAAAATTATTAATAGACAATTATTAATAAACATTCTAATAGAAGTTATGACAACTGAACCATGGGGATCATCAGAATTTTCTCAATCAGATATTTCACAATTATATTGTTTTGTTGCTAAAAATTTACCAAAATACCCACAATTCCTTTTACTTCCTCGAAATGCAATGCAAAAAATACTTGCCGCACTTAGTCTTGACACTGATCCACATACTCGTGAAGAAAGACAACTTTCAGTCGAATGTTTATTATCTATTTACACTCCACAGGACGAAGATCAAATGGTTAGGTTGTATGAAAGTGCGGGATTTTGGAGAGTATTAGAGAATGTTTACAAAGCCGAACAGAAATATGGATTACTATTATCAACATATCTTAAAGATCCCGAAAGAAGAAATGAAGTATTTGATTGTATTCGGGAATTGTTAAATCCTAAGAGCCATATCACAGAAACACAAAGACAAGAAGTATCACAGATAATTATGGAAAAAATTGAAGAAATTGTTGATATAGATGGAGGATTAACTGCATTTATCGTACAAGCATTTTTCAGCGGTGATCATAAAACCATTATTTCAAATTTATCATCATCACCGGCACGATTATTTACATATCTTCGAGTGCTTTTGGAACCATCCGAAGACGTGAGTAAAAATAATGAAATTAAATTTGTAAAAACAGTTGAAGAGCAACTTATCTGGTTGGAAACTTCAAACTCGATATCAGAACCCGAAATCCACGAAAAATATATTACATTGATGTGTAAATTTGATCCTACGGGAGTTTATCATTACTTGAAAACACATCAAGGTGCCTATCGCTTAGAGAAAATATTGCCTGCTTGTATTTCGGCTGGTATAGTTGATTCAGTTGTTTGGATAATGGAACAAAGTGGTAACGCAGTTGGGGCACTTGATAAGATTCTAGAGATTGTTCAAGAAAAAAGACAAAATATCCTTATATTAATAGAAGAAAAAAAATCTTCGAAAAATAATAATAATAATAATCAATGGACGTTGATTGAAAAGGGAAGGATTGAAACAGCTCTGATGAAATTAAAAGGAGTTCTTAAAATAGCGATAACCCTATGTGAAAATAGTTGTCGACGTGCAATAGTGAACAGTGGTAATTATAACGATAATCGTGATAGCAATGATGACGATGATAGTGGTGATGATAATGATGATGGTAGTGATAAAAATTCTATTAATACTTATGATAATGGTGATCGAGATACAATGACAACAGAAAGTGAGTCCGAATTATTATGGTTTAAGCTTTTGGATACTTTTTTGGATGCAACAAAGGCCATTACATCCAGCGTGACACCACAAAGACCACCTAGATTATCAGAAAAATTACTAAGCAATAACACATATGAAGCACCGAAATCACCTATACCAACTCACATCGCAGATCTTCTTATAACAACATTCAAGTCATATGTACAATCTATATTGAGGTCATTATTGTTATCGACATCTTCACCTTATGTATCGTTACCAAGGTTACTACTTAAATTCATACGATCACAATCCAGAAGAAATAGCACAGTGGCAGATTTTCGAGATATATTTATAGGAATGATTGATACGTACAAGTATGAAAGCCAATTGCTGACCCTTACCAATCGATTATTTGAAAAGGATTTGTTTATGGGAGTGGCGAGTGTAGTAAAGCAACGTGGTAAAGGCTGGCGTCCTCGTAGAGGAACTTGTGAAGTGTGCGGAGGGCATTTCTGGGGAACGGACATAAGTTTATTAAATCATCAAACAAAAACCACAGTTAACCCAAAGAAAGAGCAGTCGAAAACATCGACAATATATGATTCTGACGAAATAATAGGAATCGAAGTACTGCAAGGTATTTCTGATCAAGTTTTGACAGAAGAAGAAATTAATAGATATTTACAAATTTTGACAGAAGAAAAAATTAATACACCTTTACAAATGCAAACACAGCCACAAACACAGTCATCACCACCAGAGGCTGCATTATCAGAGATTGCGTTATCAGAATCAGAATCAACAACAGCATCAGCACATATTCAAGAAAATGATTTAATACTTTTCCGATGTGGTCATGGTTTTCATCTTAGGTGTCTTAATAGCGAGGTTGACATAGATAATAATAATGATATAGATGATGATGATAATAATGATAATAATGATCAACATCGACAACTCAAATGTACTAATTGTAAGTCTGAGAGAAGAAATTCAAGTGTATCATTTGAAATAAAAAATCAATCAACAGAAAATTCGTCGTTTAAACCATTTAAAGGAAAGAATCGTTTGGTAAGCTAGATGATTTAATACAATGCACACATGTAATTATTTTTCAATTTTAGATTTTGAAAAATGTTTAAATGAAAAGTTTTACTTTATTTTTATTTATTTATTATTATTTTATTTAATTTAAATTGCCATTTTTTTGCTTTTTTACATATATATTTATATTTATTTATAAATTGTATAGTATTTTTCATTATATAAATATAATATGGTGGATTTTATTGATTAATTTTGTATGTAGTGAGTGAGCGTATTATGTTGAAATATTTGAAAAATAAAATAAAATATATATATATAATAATAATCTTGGCGAGAATTATAATTTTCGGATGATATTCGCCCCGGCAATTGACTAAATTCACGTGAATTTCAAGAATATAATGGGAAATAAACAAATAACGGGAATACCTGTCACCAACTATCTCAATATTGACGTTATTGAGATCAAATCTAAACATTTAACATATTTAAAAAAAATTGCGTGCGTGCGTGCGTACGTGCGTGAGTGCACTCCTAGTAACACGTACACACACGCAAATGGCATTTATTGCATTGTTGTTAGTATTAAATATAAATATCTAAATATAAAAATCTAAATATATATTATATATATTATACATTGTATATATTGTACATTGTACATTATATATAATGGATCATCATCCATCATATGATAATAGCGAATGATCAATCTTTATTATTTATTTATATTAATAACTACATAAAATCTTGTTAATTTCCTTAGATAGAAACAAGACACATTAATAAAAAACAATGCAATCCATCAACTTTAATAATACACGCGACAAACAACACGTGTGGTCATTTGTTATTAAAGGAAAACAGGAAAATAGGAGTGGAAAATTATACAATTGGATAATAATTATCAAGTTGCGTTTTATTAAATATTTTTTCGCCGTAATTTAACCGAAGAAGAATATATTTCTTTTTCATAGACCAATTGAATCTGTAAAGTGGATTGTTTGTTGTGTAAGTTTGATTAAAGGGTTTTTATTTATTTGGTTGCTTTGATTTTTTTTTATTTTTTGGGAAACCGAACCCAACAAGAGAAAAAAAGTTCCAGAAGATAATGACTTTTTTCTTATCAATCACCGCTAAATTCCATTATGATTGAAATCATCTTGTGGTAATATTTCTAACAAAACAAATATGTTTACGGGGGAAAACGCCTTTTTTCTTAAATACGAGAATTTAAAATTATTGTTTTGAGTCAGAAATCTTTTTTATAAAATTTTATGCCGAATATTTTTATTATAATCGTAATTGCAAAATTTTTACACTGAGTCAAATGAAAACAAAATGAATTGTTTGTTTTTAAAATAGGATTATTGCTTATGAATTAACTAATTCATGATTAATAATCATTGATGAAAAACAAAAACAAAAACAAAATCACAACCTGGAAATTTAATTATAATCTATTTTTATCATTATTAGAAAAGTGGGATGATTTTTTTTGCGAAACGAATTATTTTTGCCGTTTGCGGTTATAAACAATAACAATGAAATTAAAATACCATTTTGTTAACAGGCAGGATTATGTAAGCTTAATAAGCGGTCGATTTTCTCTTGTTTTTTTTGTTTTACAAACAAACAAAAATTTTCAAGATTTTCATTAATATCAATAATTTAAAAATTCAGCCACTTTTTTTCCTAAAAAAAAAATCATTTGATTTTGTACTACAAATTTGGTAAACAAATAAAAAACATCGGTTTTTTTTTACGCCAATAATAGAATTGTATTATTGTTAAACGGATAAATGAATAAATGAAATGAATGAATTCCTGAGATGAATTTGTCGATGGCATTTAGCGAACGCAGAGAAGGTTTAAGATTTTCTAAATACAGAAATGGTTTAAATTTGTATGAGGAATAAGAATTTGGTGTGTTGCAGAAAAACAATCCATCAACGGAAAATTCGAATTAAACACGTGTTAAATCTAAATAATAATAATGATCTACAACATACCTTTTTTAACAATTATTATTATTATTATCAATTATCATTGTCTATTATTATTATTATTATTATTATTATTATTATTATTATTATTATTCTTATTCTTATGTGTATTATTATTCTTATCTGGAAACTCCTTGTTGCTTTCTTAAAATTTATATGCTTTTCAAAATCACAATCTTCTATTTCTGATAAACGTTCTTTATTTCTCAATTTATTTTTGCTGTGAAAATAATTACATGAGCATTAGAAATAAGTATAACAAACGGGATCTGATACATAAAATTATGTAGATAATAAAACTTTTGATTTTGATTTTATTTCCTTTTTTAGTAAGTTTTGCTTACATTGCAAAACGTGCCAGAAATTACCATAAAAGAAAAGTTCGTGATCAACGAATTATAATCTATATTAATATTAATATTAATAGTAAATTTCGGTATAATTAATACCGATTTTTACAAATTTAGAAATCATCTGCAAAAAATTTACAATGTATTACGTTACACCCGCACATTCCGCACATCGAATTTTATAGGTATATATATACCAGCATAGTGGACATTCGTTTTATCACATGTGACAAAATCGATCGTTGATCTTTTTTATGTTGTGAAACATATGACTT
>CAUDNR010002680.1:0-11296 GCA_958430865.1 Entrophospora sp. SA101 | reverse complement strand
TTAATACATTTAATAAATTAATATTATAATGAATTATATATTTAATAAAGTATTTTCTAATACATTTAATAAATTAATATTATGAATTATATCTAAAAAAGGTTGTTTTAATCAAGTAAGATTTGATGGGTAAGTAAAATCTTCAATATTGATGAAATTTTCTTTGATAGTACGCATTGAAAGAAATCGATACAACTATATTTTTCGCAAAAACAAGAAAAAAGTTAATTATAAAATATATATATATATATTTATATATTTATGAAATAAAAATCACAATTACACCCCAAAAACTAAATACCAAAGTATGACTTCCGGCTTTATCATTTGTTCCAGATGCACGTGCGCCACCAAAAGGTTGTTGACCTACTATAGCACCAGTAGATTTATCATTAATATAGAAATTACCAGATGCGTATCGTAATTTGTTTTCTGCCTTCACAATTACTGAACGATCTTGTGCAAAACTAATTAAAATGTTTATGGAGAAATAAATAAATTAATATTTGATATTTTTTTTTTAATGATGTATTTATTGTAATGAGAATTTTTTTTACATTGCTCCTGTTAATGCATAACCGGATGTTTCATTTGCCAAATCAAGTGTCTTTTCAAATTCATCTGATTTATATCTATAAAAATATTTTAAGAGTTAAAGGATTAGAAAGAATCAGAATAGAGAAATATATAAGAGAAAAAATCTGAAATCTTATCTTGAATACTACTCACACGTAAATTGTAAGCACAGGCCTTTTTTTTCCCAAAAAATAAAAAATTTTATTGTTAACGTATAAACTAATAAAAAGTAATCAATGGTAATAATACTTGACTGAATAAATAAATACCCAAAAATTTCTTCAGCTATAGTTCGACTTTTTGGATTTTTGGTGACTATTACTGTTGGTTGAATGAAATAACCTTTTGAATCATTATAGGTTCCACCTGCTATAATATTACTGTCTGGATCTTGTTTTGCCCATTCAATATAATTTTTAATCTTTTCAAAAGAACCTTTATGGCTAAAGAATAAATAAGGTATTAATATGGTTATTAACTAATCATATATGATCATTACAATTGTCTGCTAAAAAATCAGATTAAACTTACATAACAGCACCCATAAAGTTGGTAAAGTCTATTTATTATTTCCAAAAAGAAAAAAAATGAAATTAATTACTTTCAACTAATTAACAAACAGAATAATAATAAATTACCTTCAACAGGTCCAACTTTAATTTTATTAATTTGTTGCAATAACAATTTACTAAACTGTTCCCATATTGAGTCAGGTACGTAAGCACGAGAGCAAGCTGAACATTTTTGGCCTGAGTATTCAAAAGCAGCACGAATTGTCTGATTGACAGCATTCGACACATCAGCAGACTCATGTACCATATGATAATTCTTCCCACCAGTCTCGCCAACAATTCTTGGATATGATTTATAAATATCAATATTATTACCAATATCTTTCCACAACTGTTTAAATACAGAAGTTGATCCAGTGAAATGTAACGATGCAAATTCAGGTGACTTCAATATTTGTTGAGTGATCTCGACAGCTGGACCAGGAATCCATTGTATCACACCATCTGGAAGTCCTGCTTCTCTGAGTATTTCCAAAACTATCCAATTTGATAGAGTGGCAAAAGGTGAAGGTTTCAAGAGTACAACATTACCCATTAGAGCTGGTGCTCCTGGTAAATTACCACCAATTGCTGTGAAATTGAATGGTGTGATTGCATAAACAAATCCTTCCAGTGGTCGATACTCAACTCTGTTCCCAGTTCCAGATGCATTTCTAGGCGGTTGTTGTTGATATATATCCTGCGCATATTGACAATTAAATTTCCAAAAGTCTACTAGTTCCGCAGAAGCGTCTATTTCTGCTTGCCTAATAATCAATTTCACATTAATAAATTTTTTTTAAATAAACATACTCATCATTACCCTCAAATAATAATAATAATTACCATGTATTTTTACCCTGACCAAGCATTGTGGCAGCCATCAATTTAAACCGATATTTATTAGCAACTAAATCAGCAGCTTTTAAGAATATAGCAGATCTATCGCTAAATGGTAAAGTTTCCCAATTTTTTTTAGCTATCAGTGCTCCCTCGATTGCTTCATTTATGATATTTGGATCAGCTTCAATGTAACATTTGTTATATGAATTTTGTGGAAAATCCTTTAAAAAGAGAACCTAGGAGAGTGAAAACCTTGGATATGGAAGGGTAAGAGGAAGAGGAAGAGGTAAATGAAAAGATTGATTTCAGTAGAGCAATTGTAAAAAAGGTCCTATATACAATTTTGATGAAATACAAAGATTGCTCCAAGAAATAGAACCAAGCTTAAAGGGGTTTTTTGACCAATTCTATTTAGCAGCTTGGCCATTTGAACGTAATGAACAAACAATGGACCATATGAAGAGATTAATGATGGTGTTCATATGTTATCTTCTTGTTTTATTAAATAAAACAAAATTAACTCTTTTAAGTTCGACCTTGCATTCTATTCAGACTCGTAGATACAAGTCTTAGAGCAACCACAACATCAAGAGCAGTAGATTGTAAAAAGAAGCAAGTTACAGATGAACATGAGAAATATGTAGAGAATGCACTTACAAAATATTCAAAAAGTACATTCATGTTGAATGTTGACAATGATCATAGATTCACGTCCTGATACTACCAGTATATCAAGCAAAATCATATCCTTTAATTACTAAAACTTTGTTACTTCTGGGAAACCATCTACAAACATTCTTTGCAATTACGTAAACTATACTAATTTGAATAATTGTAGTGTACTCATGTTATCACAATCATTGTCTACAAAGGTGTCAATCTAAATGTTTGATTTCTTGGACTATCTTCAAGTCAAAATCAAAAAAAAATGTCAACACACTAAAAGAAAGTATGACAAAAAGATTAAACAAAAATGAATTTATCAAAAATAACAAAAATATCAGTTGATGAAGATCCAGGTAATGTTGAATCCGAATAGATGATGTAGCAACAATGGAAATTTTATTAGAACATGCAAAAAAAATTTTTGGGTTGTAAATTTTGTTTTTATTAGAGATTGGCACTGTTTAAAAATTCTTTAACTGGTTAAAACAGTTAAACGGTTAATGGTGCTAATCTCTAGTTTTTATTAAATAAATTTGTTTGATTTTTCATACATCATTCATGTTTTGTCTCAATCGTATATCTTAATATTAAATTGGTTGTGTTTACAATAATTTCGTCGACATTCATTATATTAAGGTTATCTTGATTATATCAAGAGATTATGGTCAATAGGGGAGTTAGGAAGAGAGTTATTCTTCAACCAAATTGAAAACCAACCCTTTAAATACATTTTCGAGTAGTAAAATTTAATTTATTAGACTATTTCAAAGGTTTGTTGCATGGTTGCTTCCAACTTCTTAAATTCGAACCATTTGTTATTGAAACAAATTGTTGGTAAAGTGATTGTTGACAAAATGAATCAAACCAACATTTAATTTTTACGTTATCAAATTCACCATTTTGATTGGTCACATGGGTTAAAATTTTGTGTTACCAGAACAGTCTCTCCTGTTAAATAATAATAATATTTTGTTTTACTTGTTAATTTTTTTTTCCAAATTAAAAAATTTATTAAAAATGCCAATTAAAAGCAATAACAATAGAAGAAATAGAGAAAATACATCTGGAGCAGTTTATGAGTAAGTGTTTATCACTGGTGGTGGTTATTGCCACTAGTCATTACTCTAGTTTCTTTATTAAACTTAAATTTTTTTTTTATTAGAACCGATGATGAATTTAATGATGAATTTAGTGATGATGTATGGGTCCAGAAGTTTGACGAGGTGTCATCTTCTGAGAAAGCTGCTATAATTTTTAAATTGATTAAACGATGTCCATCAGAAACTATGAATTTAATAAAAGAAGTTTTGATTGGAGAGGAGAGGATCAAGAGGATAGTGAAGAGAGTGAAGAGAGTGTAGAGAGTGTAGAGAGTGAGGTGGAGGCAGTAGATGATAGTAGAGGTGATGGTGGTGATGATAAGGAGGAGGATGAGGAGGAGGAGGATGTGGAGGAGGATGAGGTGCTAGAGGTGGTAATGGTAGAAGATAGTGATGGTGGTGAGGAGGGTGAGGGTGAGGAGGGTGAGGAGGATGAAGAAAATGATGGAATTATTGACATAGGGGAGAGGTGGAGGGGGTTTAGATCGCCCTGGGGAATTAGGGAGGAGGAGATTGTGATGGAACATTTAATTAGGAAGAGGATAAACTGTAAGAAGTTGAGGGAGAATGAGGGGCTTATGAGGACGAACCAGGCGATGTGGTTGAAGGCAAGAGAGTTGAGGAGGAAGTTTAGGAGGGTTTTGTTTCCAAATACTTATTAAAAAATTTTTATTACTCTAGTTATCTTATAAAATGAATCCCCTTCATCACATTAAGGTTGCTTGCTAAAACCTCTTGATGACTGCCAAAACTCTAATGAACAATTAGCGTATACTGCATGTTAACTACTATTTGATTTTATTTATATTTGGTAATTTGTGTCTATTATGAAAGTATTGAATTGAATTTCATGATTTCTGGACATACTAAATTTAAATGTGATGGTAATTTTGGCATGATTAAAAAACTCTACAGAAGAACAAGAGTAGATTGTGTGGGTCATGTGGTTGATGTAGTAAAAAGGTCCAGTCCAGCAGGATTAAATAAAGTTCAATGTTATGAAGGTGGAAAAGGTTTTCAATACTTAGATATTAAAGCTATTTTGGGAATTTATTTTAAGAAATTACCAAGTATACAAAAATATCAACATTTTCTTTTTGAAGCAATTAATTTTGGTGTGGTCAAAGCTCAGGAAATTGCTAATGGACCTTTTGCTGAATTCAATTTATTGAAAACCAAGAAAGCAGATATTTTGGAAGAAATTAGAGCTTTATCCATTTTAGTATTAACACCACCACCTTTGGATTACAAAAGGCAAGAATATTTTTGCCCATTTGTGAAAGATATTAATAGTAATAGTAATAATAATAGTAATAGTACATTTGAAAATTGTAATGATCGACATTTTATTTTTGTTTTTTGATCATGAAGAATCTAAGAAAATTTTTAATCGATAAAACTTCATATTTGTGCGTCAAAAATCAAATTATTATTATGCAAATGCATAACTGTTAACGTAGGCCGTTTCCCAATAATGCGTCAGAATTCGAATTCATTTTTAATGTTGAAGTTGATTTTTGGCGTTTAGACCTTTGAGGTATCGATAAGGTGTCGTTGATGCGTGGAGGGTGATTTAATAATAAACAAACTATTAATTAATTAAAGAAGTCGTCTTTGCATAACTGTTTTTTAATTCTAAATATTTTGAGTTTGCAGAGCCCACTTGATCTACAATAGAACAAAAAAGTAGTCGCGATATTTGTTATAAACGTCTTTTAATTTGACAATTTTTAATTATTCACTTTATTTAATGGAGACATAAATTAATTTTGATATTTAGTATGCCCATCTTTTGTTCAACTACCATTTTAACACGTTTTGGCATGCTATTAACCAAGTTAAATAAAATATCAGGTTCAATTACCCCATTCCTCCCTCTTCTATGGCTATTTTCAGCTGCCCTGTTACAATATTACGGGTATCTCGAGCGCATAATTTTTAGTGATTGTGGGTTTGCTGCAGTTGCTCCTTTTTTATCGGAAAATAAAATAAATTAAAATTTATTATTATTATTTAATAAATTATTTTAATACATTTAATAAATTAATATTATAATGAATTATATATTTAATAAAGTATTTTCTAATACATTTAATAAATTAATATTATGAATTATATCTAAAAAAGGTTGTTTTAATCAAGTAAGATTTGATGGGTAAGTAAAATCTTCAATATTGATGAAATTTTCTTTGATAGTACGCATTGAAAGAAATCGATACAACTATATTTTTCGCAAAAACAAGAAAAAAGTTAATTATAAAATATATATATATATATTTATATATTTATGAAATAAAAATCACAATTACACCCCAAAAACTAAATACCAAAGTATGACTTCCGGCTTTATCATTTGTTCCAGATGCACGTGCGCCACCAAAAGGTTGTTGACCTACTATAGCACCAGTAGATTTATCATTAATATAGAAATTACCAGATGCGTATCGTAATTTGTTTTCTGCCTTCACAATTACTGAACGATCTTGTGCAAAACTAATTAAAATGTTTATGGAGAAATAAATAAATTAATATTTGATATTTTTTTTTTAATGATGTATTTATTGTAATGAGAATTTTTTTTACATTGCTCCTGTTAATGCATAACCGGATGTTTCATTTGCCAAATCAAGTGTCTTTTCAAATTCATCTGATTTATATCTATAAAAATATTTTAAGAGTTAAAGGATTAGAAAGAATCAGAATAGAGAAATATATAAGAGAAAAAATCTGAAATCTTATCTTGAATACTACTCACACGTAAATTGTAAGCACAGGCCTTTTTTTTCCCAAAAAATAAAAAATTTTATTGTTAACGTATAAACTAATAAAAAGTAATCAATGGTAATAATACTTGACTGAATAAATAAATACCCAAAAATTTCTTCAGCTATAGTTCGACTTTTTGGATTTTTGGTGACTATTACTGTTGGTTGAATGAAATAACCTTTTGAATCATTATAGGTTCCACCTGCTATAATATTACTGTCTGGATCTTGTTTTGCCCATTCAATATAATTTTTAATCTTTTCAAAAGAACCTTTATGGCTAAAGAATAAATAAGGTATTAATATGGTTATTAACTAATCATATATGATCATTACAATTGTCTGCTAAAAAATCAGATTAAACTTACATAACAGCACCCATAAAGTTGGTAAAGTCTATTTATTATTTCCAAAAAGAAAAAAAATGAAATTAATTACTTTCAACTAATTAACAAACAGAATAATAATAAATTACCTTCAACAGGTCCAACTTTAATTTTATTAATTTGTTGCAATAACAATTTACTAAACTGTTCCCATATTGAGTCAGGTACGTAAGCACGAGAGCAAGCTGAACATTTTTGGCCTGAGTATTCAAAAGCAGCACGAATTGTCTGATTGACAGCATTCGACACATCAGCAGACTCATGTACCATATGATAATTCTTCCCACCAGTCTCGCCAACAATTCTTGGATATGATTTATAAATATCAATATTATTACCAATATCTTTCCACAACTGTTTAAATACAGAAGTTGATCCAGTGAAATGTAACGATGCAAATTCAGGTGACTTCAATATTTGTTGAGTGATCTCGACAGCTGGACCAGGAATCCATTGTATCACACCATCTGGAAGTCCTGCTTCTCTGAGTATTTCCAAAACTATCCAATTTGATAGAGTGGCAAAAGGTGAAGGTTTCAAGAGTACAACATTACCCATTAGAGCTGGTGCTCCTGGTAAATTACCACCAATTGCTGTGAAATTGAATGGTGTGATTGCATAAACAAATCCTTCCAGTGGTCGATACTCAACTCTGTTCCAAGTTCCAGATGCATTTCTAGGCGGTTGTTGTTGATATATATCCTGCGCATATTGACAATTAAATTTCCAAAAGTCTACTAGTTCCGCAGAAGCGTCTATTTCTGCTTGCCTAATAATCAATTTCACATTAATAAATTTTTTTTAAATAAACATACTCATCATTACCCTCAAATAATAATAATAATAATAATAATAATTACCATGTATTTTTACCCTGACCAAGCATTGTGGCAGCCATCAATTTAAACCGATATTTATTAGCAACTAAATCAGCAGCTTTTAAGAATATAGCAGATCTATCGCTAAATGGTAAAGTTTCCCAATTTTTTTTAGCTATCAGTGCTCCCTCGATTGCTTCATTTATGATATTTGGATCAGCTTCATGAGCTTTTGCTAGTACAACTGCATGGTCTGATGGAATTCTTTGTTCTTGTATTTTACCAGTATAATACTATATATATCAATATAAATACGATTATAATGAATGATTTAAAGGCTTTAAATGATTGATATATATGTATAATTGTTAAATACCTTTTTACCATTCACTAAAACAGGAATGTCTATTGGAGCTTGAGCTCTTAATTCTTTTAAAGCATCAAGAAGTTTAATTCGATCATTACTACCAATTTCATAGTTTTTCTATATATTTTTCAATTAATTAACTAAAATAAAATGAATTATTTATTATAAAAGGCAAAAAATAAAACAATAAATTTACCATACCATTGGTTCATTAAGAATTTCTGGTATTTTAAAAGTACCCAATGTAGCAGACATTTTAGGTGGTGAATTTGAAAAAAATCTAACCAAGTTACTACTGCTAACATCATTAAAAGACTTATTTGATCTTAATATTGATTTTGTCGTTGATAAAGATGATTTTGATTTTGCAAAATTTATAACCATAAATTTATACATGATTTTTTATATAATTACAAAAAAAAATAAAAAATAAAAAATCGTGCGAAAAAACAGACATTTATATAGTAATAGTCTTAATTAATATTTATATAAAAATAGTTAAATTTTTAAATTAAAGTTTATTATTTATGAACTCTGATCAGTCAAATGATTTTTACCAGGTTTTTCTCAACAATATGAAAAATTATGTGGGGTAGTAATATTTATTTATATTTATTTGAGTAACTAACACCAATACTAATTAATATTACAGGTTTATTACACTTCTAGCTTTGCATTTTTGCGGAAAGAGATATATTTGGTAGTCGAACCGCTGCTTAAGCCAGAATCTAATATCAGCAAGGTGAAATCTTTTCTGCATGCGTCTAACAATTTTTTGACATTCGAATAAAATCCAGGAACGCTATAATAAAAAAGCTACAGACTAGGGCTACTTCCTCATAGGAACTAATTATGATGGTAGGTAACTCATTGCCATGATTGCGAAATCTTATTATTGATACTATAAACCAAGGTGAAATTTTTTTTTTTGGCATGGATTTCGGTCCAGCCTATTTAGCATTGTTGAAACAATCACGAGTTGAGGAAGGAACTCGATTCTGAGGCAAGTATAAACCAAGCGAACGAGAAAAAAATTCTGTATTCTCATAAAAGAGTTAGAACAATGTAGTAGGGCATTTCATTTCAGGTTAACACTATTATGAATCAGAGATTCGAGAACTCAAATCCCAAGTATCTGTTTTACAGAAGCGACACAGATTAGCTTTAAAGGATGTAGATAAAAAGGAGAGCTACCTACTCAATCGAGAGCAATAGTTGGCTATGCTCGAAGAAGAGGTAACCGAGTTAAAAAAGAAAATTCGGAAACTTACCTCCCGGGACGAATATTAAAGGGTTTGGATAATGGTTACCAAGGATAGTAGGAATATCAAAAGCAGACATATTTAGTGATTATAATAAGTTTAATCTTTTATAGTATGTTGTATGTGATTTTATTGACCTATAAGTTAAGAATAGCTCGATTCATTTTTTGTGTAAATTCTAGTTGATATAAAGCGGGAAGAGAATCCATGATAGTGAATATACATTTGAAAAAAAATACACAAGTTATTACCATTTTGGAAATAATTTACATGATCATCATAAAATTTCTCCTAATTAAGAAATGATTTTTCGATTTTGAAGGACAAAGATTGAAATGTCTCGGGGTCCTATTTACGCACGTGGGAAGATGTTTATTTATGATAGATCATTTTAAAAAATAAGCTCGTCATATGATAAGTTTCTACAAAAAAAATTTTTTTATTGATATACTAAATTTTAAAATTCTATTTCATATTCTACACCCTGATCAAACATTTCCAATGCCCTATAAAAAATAACATACGGAAAAACAGTACATGAACCGTATTGTTTTACGGAATGGGTACGGGAAAAATGCACGGAATCTTCCTGTCAAATGCGCCGAAATGTACGGAATTTGTGCGGGATAGATACGGAGTAGGTGCGGAATTCGTACGAAACACGCACGGAATACACACGGTTTTTACGGAAAACATACGGAATTAGTTAGCACATCACGTAATTCATACGGGAAACGTACGAGAAAAACGAATTCCGTATGTTTTCCGTAAAAACCGTGTGTATTCCGTGCGTGTTTCGTACGCATTCCGCACCTACTCCGTATCTATCCCGCACAAATTCCGTACATTTCGGCGCATTTAACAGGAAGATTCCGTACATTTTTTCCGTACCTATTCCGTAAAACAATACGGTTCATGTACTGTTTTACCGTATGTTATTTTTTATAGGGCATAGGTTGTAAATGAGCAGTTGTAATTGATGGCAAAAAAGTAATTTTGATATTAGTTAAACGAAAATCATTATTTCACTAACTTTCTAGTTGTTCATCTAAACTTGAATCTGTATGGTGAGTGCATTATCATTTAAGGTAAATATATTTTTTTTTCTGCCAAATTGACTATCTAAATTCTTAATCAATCTTCAAAAGTATCATTGTGCATCCATGCCTTTGGAGTAGATTTGTAAATTGTAAGCAACAAAGACATATTTATTACATCTTGGGTTGATGGATTTTCCAATTACAAATAAACTTTTGTGTTACTAGTTGCATTAGTTGTCAATAATTTCCTTTGTTCTTTACTAAATTTTATAATTAGTTTTCATTAAGGATACCGGCTGCAACTTTTGATGATGGTTGCTACCACCTTTGCGTCATATAAAAATGATTGCAACCACTGGTTGCAACCACCTTTACGACCATTTTGTTTCCTTTTTTGGATTGTGACATGGAACACTAGTTTTCATTAAATTAATTTGGAATAAGCAAACCTTTTTTCCCCCAAAATTGAACTAATGGAAAGGAGACATAAACCAGTTTCATCTGCATAAAAAATATTTTCCAAATCATATTTGCTGATAATTTATTCCTCAACAAAGATAAATTTTCTAAAGGCATGCTATTAGCTTTTCTTATACTTTTTAGGTTATTTCTTTATTGAATCCACATAATCATCCATTTGAAAATACTAAACCATTTTTTCAATTCCTAATTTTCACCAAATACTTTTTCCTTTTCTGCAAACACTTTATCTGTAATAAAAAGTCTAGAGGGTAAAAATTCTTTAACTAATCAATTAATCATGTAAATTAAGAGTTAATTGGTTAACTGGTTAATTTAGAAACAGTTAATATTACCTAGGGGTATGGGGGGACAACTCATTGTAACACATATAGATTTGTCAATTTCAAAACTGTCACCCTATATGAAATTCATAGTGTTTATTAGTAAATAAAAATAAAAC